>JAAAKQ030269749.1:0-49794 GCA_010016005.3 Zanna intricata | reverse complement strand
ACACGTCATGCTACCAAGTCTAAATCCTATTTAAAGATTTTCTGTAATAATTTACAGAAATTTTCTGTAATAATTTAAGAAATTAGATCTTAAAATTTTTCTGCACACATGTTATTATTTATATTATTAATGGGGGCAATTCAGCAAAGTATGCAGATATTTATATTCTGTTTAAAATAATATTCACAACTTTAGAAATGCGTAAAATTAGAAACAAATCTAATAAACAGTATATACGATTTTCTTAGATTTGCATTAACCATTGAATCTATTTTATGTTATTATACATTCAGCTTTTGATATGATAATGGCACATGTAATAACTTATGCACGCCTAATATAAGTAATAATTTATATCACTTGTGCACACCTAATTAAGGATTCTATATGCATTCAGATTATAGTCTTCAAAACATTAAGATAATAAAGTATAGAAATAAATCCTAATGGTAATGAAAAAAATTTTCAAATCAATGAAAGCAGATATCCTAACAATACATCAAATTTATGGGGAAGTTCACTAAGTGTGTGATTATCCTTTGACAATGAAATTTAGCTGTCCTACTGTTTTTTTGCAAGTTGAAAAATATTATTTCTATAGGGTACATTTTTATTTGGCTAATGCTTCAATAATTAATACTTAAAATTTTAAGGGAACAAACACATCAATTTATCCCTAACTCCTGGTGTAGTACCGTATTGTAAAGTTTGAACTCCATAATTTTATATTCCTGTCTTTTCAAACATCAATCATTTTCTTAAGAGTACAATTAAAGTAACTGCAATACCTCTTTATTTTCTCCCACTATATCAAGTTTTTCATCTACAGTAGGCATCTCTTTCTTTTGCTGCATGTAAATCCTCTCACAGGATGGGCAAAACCTAAAATTAGAATTTTTTTTATTAAGTATTTAATAAAATATTCCTGTAGTAAATAAATTTTTTCAGCATACTATATAAACTGAAACTGATATAATGCGTCTATTTCAAATGAGCCTTTCTAATACTAATATTTCTAGGAGTATTGAAATTTTCCCCATCCCCTAAGATAACATATTTTGTAAATACTTTTATTTATTGGCTCTACAGACAATTTATGAGAAAACATGGTTAAAATTCAGATGTTATGTGAATTAGCAATATTGGAAAGCAATGCCTCATATGTGATTGGGCACTCTTTAAGGACCACAGGCGAGTATCAACTGTATGTAAATAGGCCAACATACCCCTCATACTTTGAAAAGTAAACAGCTCTGGTATAGATGCTATGTGCAGAGGATCTGCACATAATGGATGGATATGTGCAGAGGAGCCAAAATAACAATTACATCAGTTCTTTTATTAGTTGTTGAACACACCAACTAATTTATGGTTGACATAAACAATAAATTTCACTTATCTATTTTTGGCTTTGATTATTGCACAGCTGAACACAATGGAAAAAAATGTTCCCCAGAAAAAAATGGTTTATTACAATCTCTATTTTATTAAATTTATAATATATATAAAAAAAAGTGTCCGCTCAGGGAGTCTCCAGGTAGAGTATTCAAAAGAATGTCATCAGAAAATATTACTTTCAAATTGGAGCACGAATGATAAAAGTGGTAGCCAAAATAATTTTAAACATAAAATAGATAGATATGGCAAGAATTAGAAGGTAAAACGTGAAGATGAACAAAAGTTTTGGTCAGAAGTTAATGGAAAATTAATATAAGACCAAAAATCTGATGTGGACACCACATGACTTCCTTGTACACCTATTAAATGCACTTCATTTAAACTTACTTCATTTGAAATTGAGATATGATCCTCCAATTATTTAGTAAAGTGGATAGTTACACAATTACTCAAATTTTAATACTATTATTAATTAACAATTTTACATGAATATTGGGATAGAATAAAAGTTCCTTTATTATTTGTATTACAAGATCAGTATTATTTGTATCTTCATAAGTTGATGATTAACAAGTTTCAGATTTCTGGTGTCATATAAATAAAAGTTAATAATTAAATTATTCCATTTAGTGAACTTCTGAATACTTATTAAAACATTAATTTTGACCTTACGATGTAAAATATTAAGTTTTTATTATTGCACTATTTGGTAAATAATAAAAAATGAAAAAGAAAGATAACACGAAAAAATAAATCTCAAAAAAAAAAAGACAAGAAGATGACAAATATAAAGAATAAAATGTTAAAAACCAAATAAAAAATGAAGAGATGATAAATATAAAGAGGAAGAAAACGTTAGAGATCAAGAAACGAATAAAAAGATTAAGAGAGTATACTAATATAGGGGAAATTTGAAAATTAGAAAACATTTACACAAATTAAGATCAGAAGAATTATATCAAACCAATAAGCGATTAAATGGTTGGCTACGAAAAACAAATAAACGAAATGATGATCAGCTCCAACTTGGGAGAATATTGTCCAACAATATCAGAGAAGTAATGAACTAAGAGATAAAACTGTTAGTAATTTATTAAAATTTGGACATGTATGCCTCCGTGTATATGTTGTTCTTGTGAGGGTTTATTTTTGTCACTCTGTAATTAACTTAAATGTAGATAAAATAAAACAGAAATATCTGAGTAATTAAATAAAATTAAACGGAAATTAAATGAGAAAATCCAAAAATAATATGATTATAAATAATAATTTTCAATTAATATTAAATAATCAGATGCTTCACCAAATTTATTACTTACATGTAATAATGTCTATTAAATTACATATACACATTTTTAAAAGTACATAAAATTCAGTAGTAAAAAAAGAACATAAAGTTTTTCACTAATAACTTCTGATTTTTTTCTAATTATTATTAATTTACTATTTACTGTAATTTTTTTTGTTTACAATCATGGACAAATAATTATTCTGTAAGCAATGTAAATAAGTACCACTTACAAAATATTGTTGAAAAGCTTCTTAATGATGGCTTATTGCTGCGGTTAAGAAAGTCCAAAATCCAAATTTTTTGGGATTTTGGGCACTTTAGGTTCACTCAATTATAGTCAAAAACGAAGGTGCACAACTAGATGTTACAACAATCCTAAATCCAAAATTTCAACATACTATGGCTAACCATTTTGAGTTATGCGAGATACATATGTACTTACAGATGTCATGCCAAAACTAGTCAAAATTGATACTTCCATTGAAATTTGAAAACTGAAATTTTTCATGATCATAATACTTCCTTTACTTCAAGCAAGGAAGTAAAAATTGGAAATGCAGAAATAATGGATAAGAAAATAGGGCTGAGAATGTATTACTACAAGCAATTTAATAGGAGAATTAAATCTGAATAGATCCAAGTCAAAGCCATATGGATAATTTTCCTAACATAAATAACATGCACATCAATTACAATTGTGAGTGGTTAATGATGTTTCATTTTTATAATCGTTTACTTTTTTTGGAAGTTATAGCTCATTTAAAAATGACAAGTTATTTAAAATAAAACCTTTAAATTATGTTATTAATATATAATTTTTATTTATTATATTAGAATCAGAGATATTATTTCTTTTTTATGGCTTAAAATTCTACATATATAACAGTTTCCAAGCATACATGAATTCAAAATACAAGAAAAATAAATAGAAAGAACTACCTTTCCTGCCACAATTGCAACAAGTAACATTTTATGAATAAAAAGTAAACATAAATTACTTGAAATTCTGTATTTATATTAGCAACATTTTACATGTTTTTTCAAAAGATGTTCAAATTAAGCATCCTTTACAACAATGCACTTTTGTGCTCAAGTGATAATATTGAGTCACCTGATACAAAACACTGTTATCAATGTAGACAAATCTGGGGATCACAGAGGCCAACACCCTTTGATGACAGTTTGTTCTGTAAAAGCCCCAAGAGTGCTTGCTAATGAATCATTTGATGTGCAATAAATTGCTTATCTTATTGGAAGAACCCCAACAATATATTTTTCAAAATATGTCTACCTAGCAAAAAAGTCTTCAGAATTTGTTTGGTATACCTTTGCACTAACATCTGGTCAAAAAAATTTGTCCCATATTATATAACCAGAAACAGCACACCATATACCAATTTTTCCACTGTGAAATGTTAAACATCTGGTGAAGGTTTTCAGTGATCCAGTATCTGATATTGTGTAAATTAACATGATCAGATAAATGAAATTGTGCTTTGCTTGACATGAAATACAGCATCAGCTCTATCTCTACTGACAATATTTTTGAGTTACAATGATTAAGTCATTTCTGTTTGTCTTTTACTTAAGTTGCTACAGAATAGGATTTTGAATTTAAATCATGAAAACATTTAAATTTTAGACTAATTTGTTGCGGTAACTTCATTACACATTTTTCCAGATTGGCAGAAATTTTTTTAATACTGGCTATGGCTTGTGAAATTGTAATATAACGATTGCCTATTTTATTTTGAAACCTACCCCCATTTATGCTATTTTTTAACCAAATTGTGTATGTTACTCTTACTAAAAACTGGTGTTTGGAGTCTTTCTTGAAAATATTTGATGTCTATCTTGAAAGGATTCAGAGCACATATAAACTTCAACTAAAGTAACTCTTTTCTTGATCAAATAAGACATTTTTACAGATGACATTTCTACAGATGAGAGCAGTAATGTAGACAACCCATAAATATTTCTTGGTGACACTAATAGTAACAACAACAATAACCATGTTAAAGGTGACAAACATATAACTATAGTTCAACTGGTTAGGTTCAGTTTTAAGTTGATTACCCCGTATTTAACAGTCATAATACCACTATGACTGAATTTTAAAATTCTTTTTACATCAAAATTTAATGAATCACTCAATACAACAATCCCGTATTCAGTATATAACCATCATTAACTGATTATCTTCTTTATCATGCATTAATGGAATTTTTCTTTAAGCACATACAATAGATGCTACTTAACCACATAAATCATAAGACATTTACCCCCATGATAAATAATAACTAATGACAACCCTAGGAACTTAAGGAAAGATTTGCATATTTTGTATTATTTTGTGATCTTGTTTATTAGGTTATTAAGAAATTAAAAACCAGTTATTTTTTTTTAACATCAGCCAATGTCTACTTAGATACGCATTAGATGACTGTAAATTTATTTTACATTAGTCGATATTTTGGATGTCAATGTAAATTGTTTCATAGATGAATGATATATCATCTGTATACATAATATAATCTGCAGTAAACTAATCTTCCAATTCACTGATGTCATGGCTCTAAGAATTACATTAGACAGTGTTACAATTTTTTTTTTTTACATAGTTAATTTTAATGTTTCACCCACAAAAATAAGATGTTTTTAATTTAAATATAATGATATCACATAATGGCTGTAAGAGTAATATTATAATAGAGTGTTTCTAGTTAGATATGATACAATAATCACAATTTCATAAAACTTAGATTAACAGTATCATCAATATTTTTACCTATGTTCAGTTTCTTTTCTTCGGCATGGCAGATCTTCTTCCAAATCTTCAAAACGACAATGCTCAGGATCATACCTATGGAAGTGATAAAAGTTTTATTTAAATAAAAAAAAAAAGAATAGTAACAGGATATAAAATAATAACTTATATCCTGTTACTAATAATGAAATAAGTGAATTTCATTAATCAAGATGTAAAAGGCTGCAAAATGTATTAATTAAATTAAAAATCACTCTTCATTTTTTACAACTCTAAAAAAAATGTGAGACATATTAACTGTCAACAGACCAAATAACATGAAAGGAAAGTAGCAAGTAGCAATGATACGTTGTAGCAAGAAGACAAAAAACTCACTTGGAGCACTAAGTTTATGAGTCAAAATGGTATTGCTTTTAACAGGTTTTTCACGATTTTTGAGAGGTTATAACTTTATTATCAGTACAATACACAAGAAACCATTTTATATGCCCCACACTGTAATCAAAATACAGTGTAAAAACACTGTAAGTTGTGCAAATTTGAGATTTTTATCACCAGCCCCATCAGAGTTATTTGAAGTCAAAATTTGAATTTAAAAAAAAATTAGTTTTCAAAAATTCATAAACATTTCGGGGCAAGTATACCACCACTAATATTATTTTTGGTAAAACTACTAACATATACCTACATATAAAAAAATAATTCTAACTGTGTATGCCATCCCTGCCGCTTGAAAAAAATTACCAAAAGTGAAATTTCATCACTTTCATGTTGAAATTTATTGGTGTTCTCTTAAGAAAGAACAGAGATAGGTAAATAAACCATTGGAACAATATTTTACCGTAAGAAAATATGAATAAATTGCTTTTGTTTCATTTTTCCAGGATCAATAGTTTTTTTAGTTATAATTTTCCCATAAACCTTTACAACCCTAAGAACAGGTGTGCGCACTCTAAAAAAATGGCTGCCACAGGTTAACTGCTTAAATAAAAAGTTAAAAAAATAGTTTTAAGGTCCTAAGATATGTAGGAAACATGTGGGTAAGTTTCAATTACTTTTGAATTGGTCAAGCAACCAATATTGGGTCACTTTTAAATGGATTGACCCAGTCACTAGGTGCAAGGTTGGTGCAAGGTGCGAGGGTGGTCAAAAAGTTCTCAATGAAAATCTTGAATCTTCTTCTTTGTTAAGGCAATGGTATGAAGACATGCATTGTTGTGAAGGAGGATTGCATCACTGATTTTGTATTGCACCTTTCAGTTTGGTGAGCGTTTTGCAGCACACAAACTGTAATTGTTGATTTATGTACCATAAAATCAACCAAAATTATGCCCTTTTGTCCTAAAAAACAATAGTCAACATTTTTCTACTAGAGTATGGAGATTTCTTAAACTTTTTGGTTTTAGGGAACTTGAATGGCGCCCCTGCATTGACCGTTGTTTCAATTTTGCGTTGGTGTATCCTCATTTTGTCACCTGTAACAATGTGGAAAAACAAATAATCTCCAACTTGTCGATAGCAGTCCAAAAACACTCATCCACTGCACATTCTTTGCTCTTTGTGTAGGTCAGTAAGCATCTTCGGTACCTACGTTGCACACAATTTATGATATCAAAGATTTTTTGTGATAATCTAATAGACAGAGGTGCTTCCAACATATGGAAATTCATCAGCCAGAGCACTAATCATCATCAACTGCTGATCATATTGCAGTTTTCGTATATTTATTCAACAATTTCATTCGTCTGAATACTAGGCTTGCCACTCTGCTCTTTGTCAAGCACATTTTGTGGCCATTTTTAAAGTCTCGACCCGATTGTCTAAACTTTCCTTCATTCATTACTGTAGGTCTGTACACTAGGCACAACACCCAATGAATTTCAGCAGCTGAAAATCCTTTTGAACATAAAAATCAAATTACAGTGCACACTTAACAACTGGTGGGAGAATTGATTGTCTTGGAAATTGTGATCTGCATTCACCAGCAGAAAAACAAGTACTGAATCAAAACAACAACTGCAGTGGCTTTGTAAATAGCCAACAGGTGGCCCTGCATGTGTGAAACTGTGTTCAGAACTGTTAATAATTAAATATAAGACGACGGTCCTTACATTATTAATATCTTATAGAAATGTTAAGCTCCTCTTCCATTCTCCATCCCTTCTGTCATGGCCTCTTTTGGTTTGTCCCTCCCTATCTATTATTTATACTAGTTCTTGAAACTAATACTTTTGATTCATTTTAAGAATTTGAAACTTTTTAAGTATTACATCGGATTAAGCATTTACTTGTTCATTAATTATCTCCTGTTATTTTTATTTTAATCTGAAGATTCCATGTTTTCCCTACATCTTAAACATTCTCCTTTCCCTGCATAATGTAATATCTTCAAAGAATTTATCATTTCATCGGGAATATGTTCTTTTTCTATCAAATGTGTTGCATAATTTGAATCCTTTTTGTATTTATATGATCTTATATGTTTATTAAATTTGTTTTAGATTTTTGCCCATTTATCCTATATACATTGCATTACAATCACATTTTGTTTGGTATACTCCTTTTTTGTTGTAACTGTTTTTTTTTTTTTTTTAATATTATTTCTAAATTTATTCCTGATGGTATTATTTGTGATTAATAAAGCAAAAAAGAAATGAAATACAACTAAAGAAGAAAAAGAAAAATGAAAATACGCAAAATTTATGTCCATGGTATAAGTAAAATATAAACTAAAAGCATTTTTTTAAATAACTATAACATAATGTAACATTTACCATAAATACAAGCAGGAATAAATTTAGAAAAAAATACAAAATGTTGTATACCAAATAAAATGTGATTGTAACACAACATATGTAGGACAAATTGGGCGAAAATTTAAAACAAGATGAAATGAGAATGAGATCATATAAATACAAATCATAAGGATTAGTTTCAAGAAATAGTAATATTAAACCATTAGAGCAGGAGGAATAAAGCAGAAAAGGCAATGACTGTAGAAATGGAGAGTGAGAGAAGCTTAACTTCACTATTTATTCAAAGATGCCAATATCGGAAGTGCTAAAAGAAGTTTTGAGAATGAGATACTCTGAAATGAATGACAAAGCTAGAAATGGCAAAAATTAACATTCAAATCAATTATGCTACTGCAGCAGAAATATGAACTATTGTGAAAAAAAATAACGCACAAAAACATGTACTTTCTCTAAGGTGAAAACTGCATAGTACTACAATAAATACACAAATACAAAACTATTTTAAATTTAGAACAGCAAACATACTAATAAAAAGTTTGTAAATATTTCAATTGTTTGCAATCAGATGGTTAACAGAAGTATACTTGTAGGTGTAGTGTACAGTAGTTTAAACTCAAAATTACTCAGTAGTCTGTTACTCAAAATTACAGAGTACAGAAATTAATAAGATTTAAATGCAAACAATTTTGATCATTTTATTTTAATATTCTGCAATTTTGAATGTTTTTAACTTCCAAACTCTCCTGATTTTTCTTATTATGAATTTTAATTCACCTTAAAGAAATTTGGAAAATAAAAAATTTACTCTTTGGTTTGAAAAACAAATGCGAGCTTTATAAAACAAACGTGAAAAACATCTCCTATTTTCAAGTTTCTAAATTCAGAATTTAGGAGATTATGATAAGTAAAGACTTTAAATCTTCCATAGACTAAATAGATTTCAGTATAAGAAATAGATTAATATTGCAAACATTCAAGTGTTCATCTCCTCTTATTGCAAACCACCACTAAGAAATAAACCACAAGAAACCAACTCTTTTTTCAAACGTCTTAAAATTTTCTGCTAAACGTAAACTTTTAACTGGTGACATTTTTATAACAAAAAAGTAGTTTTAGCTTAGAAAAACAAAATTTATTGAAATAATTTTTACAGTAAATCTAAATACAAACCTTTTTTGATAGAAGAAAGTTTTTTCATCATGTTCACCTTTAAAAGATGTAATTTCATTGAGAGGTTTACCCCCTTCTTGAACCCAATCAGGTGACACAGACAGTTTTTCAACTTTAACAAATGATTTCACAGCAGTCAATGGCAGATCCTCACATTCATAAAGTAAAAATAATTCTTGAACATCAGAAGTCTCACCTAAGACTGTATCAGATCCACGACTGCAAAAAAAGTAAGAGCAACATTATAAAAAATAAATTTCTTAGACCCTGAAATATACAATGCATTCAAAAAGTAACTACAAGTATATACTTTGTCATGAACTAGTAGAGAAATATTTTGCATGTCCACAAAGAAACTTTCAGGACATGTTCTACTGGTGAAAATAGCGAAAAAAATTCATAAAAACATAGGTCTGGTAACACTTTGTTTTCCAGTTAAGACTAGCAAAAGATTTTGCTTGGATTTCAGCTCTTCTATTAAAAAATACCGTATTGTAATTTTTGGGACCCAAATTAAGGAGTAAAGTTGGTTGGTGGTCCCTTATATAATTTCATCTGGGAAGTAGGATAAAATATGTCCCAGAACTGTAACTGCAGTAATTTTTAAGGTAACTGAGTAAAATACACAATTCAGTGTCAAAAAACAAGTTTTTAAGATTTGTAGTACAATAGCTTTGTTAAATTACTAATAAATGCTGAAGCTTTAGTAACAAAACTTGTAGAGAATTTAATTTTGAGAAAATTAATGTAAACACAGCTAAGAAAATATAAATAAAAACTTTTAAAAATCTGTTTTTTACTTAAGTTAAATAGGCAAAAAATATACAGAAATCATGTATTATTTTCACAAAATAATTTTAAAACAGATAAAAATTTCTAAAACAATACTTTAGCTGTGTATAATTAATAATTTACAAAGATAAAATGAAATAATTAGTAAAAAACTAAATTGACGTGTATTTTACTTGAGAAATATTTTTAAAACTTTTATTGTATAGATTGGCAGTACTAGTAGCTGGCCAACAATGAAGATTGTGTGCTTTGTTTGTATCTGTTGTCATAAAATATCATACAGATAAAGCAAGTAATATTATCATATTGTAGTGTAAAAAAATCATCTCAATTTTTTAACAAGAATATGCCGATGTATATAATTTTGGTTTATAGTTTTTATAATAGAAATTCTGAAGCTGCTCGACATGAATATCAGGAGAGATTTCCCGGAAGGCAGATTCCAATTATGAAAACTTTTTCTTTGGTGTTTCAGCATTTATGAACAAAAGGGTCACTTCCAACATGTTCATTTTCTGTTGAATGGCAAGTAAATCCCCGTGTTAATGATAAATGGGTGTTTCAGTGTAGCCCAAGCACTGACTGAAAGAAAATCTTTTACAGCTGTGTATATTGTGAAGGAGGGAATTTTAAACAATTACTGTAACTGAGAATTTAGTTAGCATTTATCATTTCATTTATTTTACTTTTTGTTCTGGTGTATTAAAAATGTTTATAGATACAAAAAGAACAAAACAATTTTCTTGTTTTTTTTTAATCAGTTTTGCTTCAATAAAAAACCAAATTTTTAAATTGTCTAGTTTGCTTCATCTTGTTGCATTAAAGCATTATTAACTTCGTCCTCGATTAGCTATTCCATGAATTGTGAATGAACTGAGTTTATTGTTTTATGTAAAAAATAATTGCCCCATTGTTCTCCTGGTTACAGTATTACACATCCCTATCTTTTGGTCATGTAGAGAAATTTTATATACAAATATGTTTTGGTTGTTGACAGTACATTAACATAAGTTCTGTATGTGCACACACTCTAATTAATGAAATCTTGCCTCACTGGTATAGAAAACATAAGAATTGTCTGCTAGAAACCGTTCACAGAATTGATATTGCTTTCTGCAGTCTGCAACTAATAATTTGCACTGCTTTCACTTTAGATGGGATGAGACTGAGCTTATTACAGATCTGCCTTGTGTGAAGTTGCAATACCAACTTTCGCATGGACTTGCTATGACTACGTTGCACAGCAGCTGATATGTCATGCAATTTTACTTAATTGAATACTGATGATATACCACTGCTTATAGTACTTTACTGATCCCATCTCCCTAAATTTCCTGATTAGCACGCTTATATGTCAATTAGGAACTAGTACACCTAAAAATCTATTAAAAAACTGGTCATTCATTGGCAGTGGTCTCACCATGCTCAGAGAATTAATAATCAATGACAAATATTCACTGTCATAATGTTAATACCATTCTGAGTGTATACAGAAAGACACGGTTTCCATCAATTAAAGGTTATGAAAGAACCAACAGACCTTCACAATTCAAGGTCATGAGCCTAACTAGCTCACAGAAACAAACTGCACACAATGTAGGATTACAGATTTTTTCAGAGAACATTATTCGCATATTATCCTAGTACGATACAATAGGCGACTTTTACTTCAATTATTTTCCACTCCTATTGTCTGACTATCTAAACATAAAACTCATTAAATTCAAATGAGAAAAACAATTCTTTCTACGAAATACAAATTTATAAAATAATAATTAAATAAAAAAATATATAAATTTATACATTTAATTTTCAAAAAAATAAGAATTTTTTAGCAACTCCATAAACTTCAATCACCAGAATCATGTTAGTTTAATTCTAAAGCAATTGATCCCAATTGGTCTTTAAAGTGGAAATAAACAAACTTTTACATATTCTATAAAATAACGTTAAAACAAGCTTATAACATTCTACTGATGTATTAAAGTCACCCGCTTCAATATTATGAACAGAATCAAATAAACTGAAAAATACTCTTTGTCTCTTGAAACTTAATTTAGAAAAAAGACTTCAAACAATCTCAAAGAATAGACACAACAAAAATATCCAGGGTATCTGAAATCACCATGCTACACAAACACAGCAAAAATATCCCAAATTACATAACTAAACAGTAAAATTTAGCACAAATGAGTGTGAAGAATAGAAATAGGTATTTTGGACAGCCAATTCCTGCTAGCACATTAGGGTGAATGACTATAAATGCTAGAATAACACTATGTAAAAAATAAATGATTCAAATAGATATACTAAATGCTTTAACTTCAAAACAGTAAAAGTAACAAAGAAAAATATAACCTAACCAAATATCCAACTGTAACTGAATAACACATCTGTTTATACCACCACAATCAAATTGATGTAAGGTTGATTATCATATTATTCATATTTAATTCTTCAAATGAAATTAACTAATCAATTAAATACAAAAATCACATACTATTACACTTTTTACATTATAATTATCTTTTACCGACAGCAAAAATTCTACCTACAAAATATAAATTACCTTACTTTTAAATTTTTCAATCTTCTTTAGAATTTAGATTCCTTCTTTATTTCTTTTATCAGAATATAAGAAATTATTAAAACGTTACTTTTTTGCAAAATCCGAATAGGTATTTTAAAACGGACAACTTTGTTGATTTATTTGGTGAAAAAAAGATGTTACTTCAATTATTTTCCACTCCTTGTATATCTAAACATAAAACTCATTAAATTCAAATGAGAAAATAATGTTTATCTAAGAAATACAAATTTATAAAATTAAAGCATTTTATATATAAATATATACATTTAATTTTTAAAGAAAAAGAAAAATTTTAGAAACTATATTATGATAAATTTTTCAAGTTATAAACATTACCATAGAATATTAAATAACACATTACAAATTACAAGGAATATCCAAAAAGAAAGTTCTGCTTAGAATTACGCCAACGTAGCGCTATGATCACAATTCTATACATGCATGCTATACCACTGATATGTTAGTAAGGGACTTAATGATATTTTAAGTCACATGGCTAGTTTGTGTTTACAATGTTTAAGAAAATTGAGAATCGTTGCATGTGAAATTCAATCTGTGATATGTTCTTTGAATGAAAGAACATTATTAAACAATTGAAATTTACAATCAGATTTGTAAAATTTATAGAGAAAATGCAATGAGTCATTCCAGGGTACAGAATTGGTGAATTTCTTTAATAAAGGGCATTATAATGTGCACATTGATGAATAAAGTGGATAGCCATCTTAGATTATAATGATTTGATGCATACAACTGATGAAAAAATAGAAAACAGATGATTCACCATCACATCTCTTTTCTCATGCATTTTACAAAACTTGTTTGAGAAACTGAATTATCAGAAATGGTAGGTCCACTGCTGCTATTTTGTCTACAATGTCTCCTCATGACCTTAAGATGGGAACAGTTTGATCATTCAAGTACAACACCAAGTGATTATCACCTGTTCCTGTTCTTAAACTTCCTTTGCTGGCCAACAGTTACACAGTGATGACAAGATCAAACAAGTCATTAATAAGTGGCTTATGTTGCAGGTGTATCATTCTATTACAAAGGTACAACTTCTCTTCTTTGCTGTTATACGTACCTCAACAATTGTGGGAAATATGTACAAAAATAGAGTAAGATTTGTATTTCAAAGAGCAATAAAGATCTTACATGAATAAACTTTCTTTAATACCTCTTCAAAATTTACTTTCTGGATAACTTCTTTAATTAAATGTGACTTAACCACACAAGTGTTACATATATTGAGACTTACCAATACCACTGCGCATGAAAATGTTTTTCTTTTGTGAAGTTATCTTGCCACAAATAAATAATACAACCTATATACATAGGGATTCCAGGATCACTTGGTTCAACAAGAACATAACTACCAGAAACAAATTCTTCATCTCCAATAGTTACTTTACTGCAAAAAAAAAAAAAAAATAACATAAATAAAATTTATATCCTTCTGGATAAAAAGTAAAGATGCTACCAACTTACAAATTCCAATGAATCTAATGTTCATATATATATGTGCGTGTGTGTGTGTGTGTTGAAACTCTCAGAGCAACTTCCTTCTTAAGACCAGTATTTCCAATAATACAAATAAATATAGTACATAGATAATATCTATAATTAGCCTCAGTGGTGATAAAAAATGTAGAAAGTGGCTTAATTAAAAACTCCTTTCATTTGAGGCAGACAAACATCTGCGATATGAAATCTCAAAAGTAAATGTTGTAACACAACAAACAAATGTTCTAACACATTAACAAGAATACACAAATACATATATAAAAAGTGACAACAACAAAAACTAGTTTATAGTTTTTTTTTTAAGTTCATTATTTTATTCTATACTAATAATTTTTATTAAATCAAAATATTATTAACTTTTTTTTGTTCTCTACTAATGCTGTCCATTTCATTAATTAACATGTGCATATTGGACTCAAAATCATTTCTAAAACAATACTTACACTCTTCCTATGCAGTTTCTTCAATAAATGTGTCATTTGAACATAACTAAAAATGAAGAAATTACACAAAGCAAGTAGCCTCCTAATTAATTCTAAAAATCTTTGGTATTCATTTAGTTCATTACAAATATTTTTTTTACTTCTAACATGAAATAATTATTTTCCATACACACGTGCACCTCTAAAAACATATAAGGTCTATTGATAAATAACACAAAATTAAATATGTAAACAATATTAGCCAAAATTTCTTTGCTATGTAACATTGCTAATTGGTAAAAGAGTGAAAACTATGAGTCTAAAAAAAATATGAATTAAAACCAAATGAAATAAACTATATTCTCTTTTTAACATAAATATTTGATTTAAAAAAAAGAAGTGCAAACATACACTCAAATGGATGATAATTTAGGAGAGACTTTACTGTGACTATATTGCCAATTGCATTATTTTTACAATGACACTAACCTAACCATGATAATTTTTTTATTAATTTGAATATTAAAATATCAAAATAAAAATTAATCTAAATTTTAAATTATTAAAAGTTTTCTTAAATTTTCTATGCGTATTTCAGCCACAATTTAAAAAGTAATTTATTTATGGTTGGAAAAAATATTGTTTATATTCAGCACAATGTAGTCAAAATACTGATTACATTAAATATGAAAAGCTTTTTAAAAGTAATTCAAAGTAACAGAACCTGTAAAATGTTTTGCGTGATTCTTCCTTCATAGGTTCTCCTACCCAACATATCTTTTTCTTTTCACTCTCACTATGAGTACTGATCCCACGAGGACGACAAGACCAACTCTGGCTACTGCTTTCGTCAATCAAGCCTGGAATATCATTTTCCTCTTCATTATCAG
The DNA here is from genome assembly GCA_010016005.3 of Zanna intricata. Classification (NCBI taxonomy): domain Eukaryota; kingdom Metazoa; phylum Arthropoda; class Insecta; order Hemiptera; family Fulgoridae; genus Zanna; species Zanna intricata. Next base: position 34,191 of record JAAAKQ030269749.1, on the reverse strand, counting down.
AATCATCTGCTTCTTGAATTGCCATATTTGGACACCTGTAAACAATTTAATGAAAGTATCAATGTAAGAAAAAATTAATGTTAATTTATATAAATTTATTTCTATAATCAAACTTCATTACTAATACATGATCATCCTCACTTTCTGACTGAGCTTCTATAAATAGGAGTAGTAAACTAGTAAACTTTCCCCGCTCTGATTTTAAAAAAAATCCCTTCAGACAATTTGTTTATCAACTATTATAAATAAAATGGAATTATTTTATTTCTCCAAATAAAATATTTAAAAATAAAATTCCCAGCAAATTATTCACTTGCACAGTATCAGCAACACAGTACATTGACAAGCAACAAACAGTTCACATCAAGAACTTTAAAAAATCTAGGCCAAGTTTAACAATAGATAAATGAAACTGGATATGGGTTCAACTATATATGTATATATATATATATATATATATACAAATAAAAAAAATCAAAAGTAAAGAAAAACTGTAAATCTCAACCTAAAAAAGATAACATTAACAAGAAAGTAAGGTAACAAAAACATTATGTACCCAAATTAAATTTCAAACCAAAAGAAAAAATTCTTTGAAAAAATAAATGAAAATGGAATTAGAAAATTAGCCAAATGAATACAGTTCTCAGAAATCATAATCTATTATAGTTTAAATATTTTAATAAATCATCTCATAACTTATTCTTAAAGTAATTGTTAAATCATAAGAACCACATCTGAATAAAGGGATGTATTAAAAACACATTTTGGGTCTAAATTTATAAAAATTCACTCACTGGTGAATTTTTTTTGTTGTACTTTTGAATGCATATTGCTTTCTGCTATTGCTATACATTATATTTAAATAAATAAAAATATACAGATGTAAAACACTAAAAATAAAAATGGTTTCCATATGATGTGTGGTCCATCTTTCACATAATGATGCAGTTGGGGAATTAAGTAATCTACAATGCACAATAATCATCATTATGAGTAATCAAAACTTTTGATTAATTATTTTATTATCCAATAGTTTTTGTAAAACAAATTACTGTTATTACCAGTGTAATTATCAATATTTTGACTGGAAAACGTTGAATTATCAACGTTTTCCACAAAATGTAATTTCCAAAAAAAAAAAATAATTTTGTTATAAGTAACCGTTACAAATCATTCATTATGCTATCATTGTTATATAAAAAGTAAGAAGTTAAGTAAGTACAATTGAAAAGATGAAAATACAATTTAAAATAGTTGCATAAAACTGAACTATTTTATGAAATAAAACAAACACAAAAAGAATCCTGCTCTTGCTCAATGTAAACTGAAGTACGCTAACAAGCCCAGATGTAACTGAATACATATTTGTTCCTACACATAGTATTAAAAGACACTACACCTGACTACACACTGCTAGCAAAGACTACCAGTCTGTTGGACTTCATAACTAATATGTCGTCCATATTCAATAGCCAACAAGTTGGGAGCAAAATATGAAGATTTTAAGTATTACTTGATAGTTGTAAATAATCCAGTAAAAATTAATACCAGTAATGTCAAAGTGTAAAGGCGATATTAATAGATGATAATGAATTGTGATGTCACTAATAGAATTTGAACAATAATTGTTTGCAGTCTTATTAAATGGATGTAAAAACATTTAATCATGATAATATTAAATGGAAAATTTCACGACGACAGATTAAAGTTAATACTTTAATCCAGACAACTTTGATTTAGAGTTCTTTTTAATGCTCAAATAACTTACACAGCACAATACACATTTACCACAAAAACACACAAATTTTAAACGCAGCGATATCCAGAGAAATAGACATCAAAGAGGAGGTTCCAATTCAAATAAATCATGTTGTAATGATAACTGATTGGCTTAATTTTCGTGTACACCGGCTTAAAAAGAGTAGCTTAAAAGAACTGTCTATTATTAATTATAGATTGATTGGTCTTATGATGGAATATGCATATATTATTCCTAAAGATTGAACAGCTGAAGTGGTTAAAGCTGAAATTAAAGCTGACATTCATCTACATTGTGTTCCCGCATAACCTCCTTTGTAACACATGGTCTTTGATTGCTGGTATCTCATTTAGTTTTTGTGTTATTGTTATATGAATGTGTGTTTAAATGTTAGTAGCGAATTTTGTAATCTGCGATTTTTTTATGAACTTTTGTCTCAATGTCATAGTCGTAAACCCAGCTTTTGTCTCCCATTATAATCCTTTGCATGAATGTTTCATTATCATTAGCTTGTTTAAGAAGTTGCTGATAAACGCCCACTAAATGTTCTTTCTGCTGTTCAGTCATCAAACGCGGTACAAAACTTACAGCAACTCAATACAGGTACAATTTATCAATCAAAATGTTATGAAATAATTCAACTGAGATGCTAACCTCTTCTGCAAGTTCTCTGATAGTTAAACAACAATTTGCATGAACCAGATCATTGATTTTCTGAACATGGGTGTCATCATTTGGAAGTCAAAGGTCTTCCTAGTTGAGCATCATCTTCAAATGATTGACAACCACTTTTAGATCGTCCAAATCATTCATAACACTGCATATAATTCAAAGTGTCTCCATAAGCTAGTTTAAAAAGTTGAAACATTTCTATAAAAGTTTTCCAAAGTTTTATACAAAACTTTACATTATCATTACTCCTGAAAATCGCTACTAACATTTAAACACTCTGCACACAAATAACAATAACACAACTGAATGAGATAACAACATAAACATGTGGTTACAGAGGTTATGTGGAACAGAATGCTTCCAACCGCACACCACTAAATATCTCCATTGGCACATAATTAAAAATGTTCAGTTATTTGCTGAACAGACTTCATATAAGATCATGAAATATTATCTTTGAATACTAAGTTCCTAATATGATTTAGAATATATTCTTACTAAGCTTTCTCAAATATTTAAATTTTGTAAAACATAAAGATAATACAACAATTTGATAGCATGTAATGTCATTCAACTTTTAAAATAAAAGGTTATGGATCTGTATTTTATTTTTACAGCACCTCTTGACAATCATCACAAAAATGTATATTATATTATTTCTTGTCCTTTATAAACAGTGTAACAGATGCCACTGATGAATATTTATGTTTTTTGTCATTTCATAACCTTTAATTATGTAATTAATAATATTATACAAATGTTTTATTTAGTTATAAATTTGTATTGCTGAATTTTGACAATGCAATGCTAAATTATAACTATAGTTATACAAAGTTAATAATTTATGTCCGAATACAAAAAAAATTGTGTAACAAAATAATTAAAAATGACTATTCAATTTCATTTTGTCATCTAAAATATTTTTGCTATCAAATATAAGCTGAGCAGTCTGGAATAATATTAAAACTGCCAGTAACAAGAAAATTCATCAAAAAACTCATGAAGGCATAAAGCACTCCTTTAATGGATCAATAATGTGATGGATATGGACCTATGTGAAAGTGGCTAATGAACTGAAATCATAACATTTCAAACACACATAAAACCACCACAATTGGTGGTTGGGGTCTGGTATCCATGACCTAGTATTTAAATCCACATAAAAGTAAATGCCTTTACTAGGATTTGAACCTTATAACTCTTGAATTCAAAATCAGCTGATTTGCGATGACCAAGTTCACCAATAGACCAACCCAGTGTGGGTAATATATCAATACCTGCTGAAGTAAATGTTGTTCAACTGGCCAATACTAAATTTTGTTGTAAAACCAACTTCTGGAAAAGAAATTTTCTTGTGATTTTAACTAGAAAATTCAATATACATGATCTTAGATGATGTTTTGAAAACTGTTGTTCCAAATATTGCAATAACTTGTCCTACATATTTTATAACACTATTACATGTGCTATATATTAAAAAACTTTAAAGATTATTTTTTCAGAGCTAAATTAGTTAAGGTGTAATGTTATAAGTTGTTATTACAGTCCACCGGCCTGGTCTAGTGGTTAATACGATATCACAAATCAGCTGATTTCGAAGTCGAGAGTTCTAAGGTTGAAGTCCTAGTAAAGGTAGTTACTTTTATACAGATTTGAATACTAGATCGTGGATACGGGTGTTCTTTGGTGGTTGGGTTTCAATTAACCACACTTCTTAGTAGTGGTCGCTTTACAGTGGTTCCAGAGGCTAAACAAAAAAATAAGAGAGAAGTTGTTACAAGACAGAATTTTAAGCTTTTATGCTGCAAAAGTAGGCACTTGAAAAACATTTTTAAGTTTTAGCATGCATTTTTATGTTTTAAACATAAGTATGAACATCATCCATGGAGATCTGACATGGCAGATTAACTCATTTCTTTTTTTTTAAATGTCTGATAAGAATAATTTAATCATATCAGTAGTCTGCAGTATCATGTCAGTAGTCTGCAGAAGCACAGTATAATGAGTCACAAAGTCACTATTGAGAATAATATTTTTAGTCAGCTTAAAAATATTAACTACTTTTTTTTATACAAACACTGATGTAACTGACATATTTAAGAAGCAGTAGAAAGAATTACTTATCAACCATACAGATTGATCAGTTACAATACAAATGGGAAAAATTAAGTGGTACTTTTCCCCTCCTATTCTTTTAAAATCATCATATGTATTGTTTCGTGTCCTTTATGAACAGTACAAAGGATGTCACAGATGAATATTTAATTTTTTTGTCACTATGTATCCTTTATTTACGTAATTAATAAGATTACAGAAATGTTTTATTCATGAATAAACTTGTATTGCTGAATTTTGACAAAGCAATGTTAAATTATAATTATAGCTCCATATAATTTCTACCTCTTCCCTAGGTTGATATTGAAGTTGAAGTCATCATTTTGAAATGATGGAAAACAAAAAAAACTGTAACCAATGAGCTACACATACTTAAGGAAAATGATTTCTGGTACTTTTATGAACAGTGGAAGAAATGTTGAAACTGCTGTGTAACTTCCCAAGGGTCATACTTCGAAGAAGATAACTTGTAATTTCAAATAAGTTCAATAAATAATTAAATAAAAAAATAGTGCACTTTCTTTTGGGACAAATCTCGTATGTAAGTGTTTGTGATCAATAATAAATTTACAGGAAAAATTGGAATATATTTTAAATATCATACTTTCTCCTTGAACAGGCCTGCTTGGCGCGACCAGAGCCACCAAATTTGATCATGTCTAAGCATGCAACACAAGTTCCACAATCAGGTTGTTGACATGCCTCACAAATACCACACCTTCGTCGTCGAGGTCCATGCTAGATGAAGAGAAATCATAATTTTATTATTTTAGACAAATATAGTAGAAGATATAAGAACTAAAAGCTAATAATTACAAAACACACCGTATTATCCTTCATATAGTTTTATTTTCTTATTAATTTTATTGTTTTCAAGATTACTTTTTATAATAAATTATTTTATTATTACAAAGACTATCATGGTAATAAATTTTTAAAATGTTTTTTAACAAAATTTCAGGAATTTTCATTTTTAATATACTATAACGACACCTTTAAAAAGCTACTTTTTTTAGTAACTTCTGATTATGTATTTAAAAAAAATTGTCACTAATACAGTAAGTTAAAAAAAATTATTTTGGTTTATTTTAATTCACTTTTTCGCCAAAAATCATCAAAACTAGACTTCTTTAAATTACCTAGTATTAGAATTCAGTAACCTTTATAAAGTTATTTAAACATATTTTTTTAAAAATTCACAAAACATTATTAGTTATTACATTTCATTAATGTATTTTCAAAAGATATTACTATAATAATCTCTATTGAAATAATAATTTAATAGGGTTAGTCAGGTGTCATTAGTACTGTTCATTCAATTCTGCCATGAAAATTATTACAAGATATTACTTTTGTAATAATCATTACTATAGGAATTTAATAATGAACACAAAATCTATAATCAGATCTCTAAGTTGTAAATTAAATCTTCCCTTCTTGATTTTTATGAAAATACAGGAAAAAACAAAGATGATAAATATTAGCCACCACTCTTCATTGTTGATATTCTTGACAGATTAATGATTGCTCATTATTTTAAAAACAATGTAAAATAAACTATTGAAAATGCAAAGAGTGGCTGTAATGTAATGTACATGGAATGTAACAGGAGTTCAAAATCTTGCACAAAGCAAGATGTGCTGCGATCTTGTGGTTTCATCCCCCCTACTAAAATATTCCAAAACTCACTGACGCTCACCCTCTCATGTTTTATCAGTCACTGTTATAGAGTCGAGTACACCACCCGTGTTAAAACATTTCAAACACTGTGCAGCAAAAAAATTTTTAACAGTGGAAAAATAAACCTAATGACATTCATTGTCATCTAAAAGCAATTTATGGAGATGAAACTGTACATCAGAAGCTGGGTGAAGTGAATATGAGGATATATCTCATCATAATAAAAGAGTTCTGTGATGGATGAGTTCATCAATGGAATCTTCAAAATGGTCATTGCATCACATAACAACATATCAAAAGAATAAGTAAGACAAATTATTCCACAAGTAGACTAATATAAAATCTGTTCATGGTGGGTGTCACACATACTATGGTAAAGAACAAATAACAATGAAAAGAATGTTGTGAACAGCATCCTGAAACATTGTTGCAATAAGGAGATAACTTCCATTTCAATATTGGGGTAGTAGATGAACTTGAGTATATCTTTACAACCCAGAAGAAACACAGCAAATCATGGAATAACAGCACTATTGTTCCATACAATCAAAAAAATCCAAAACATAATTCTCAGAAAAAAAAAATCTCTTTACAATGTTCTGGGTTCCAACACACATTTGTTACTAACTATTTGGAAGTCAGATTGTTTATAAATTCTGTGCGATACATAGACCTTAAAAACCTTAGGAGACATCCATGCAGCTGATAATTCTGCAAAACAATAATGCTCAGCCACATACTATGCATACAACAGTTAAGAAGTTAAAAGTTAAATTATTCCACATCCTCCATATTCACCAGATTTGACTCCCTGTGGTTTTCACTTCTTTCTGCAACTGAAGAGATATTAAGAGTATTCATTTCACTATAGATGATGAACTGAAGGATGCAGAGAATTCATGGATTAAGGAAAGACCACCGGCATTCTTCATTAAATGAATGGAAAAACTGATTCACCATTGGCAAGAAATGTGTAGCTGTGTAAATGGTGTCTATGTACTTATTTTATTTCCTTTATTTAAAAAAAAAAAAGTATTTTTTTTTGGCAAATAAAATGTACTCTTTAATTTCATATCTGTTTTATCTGAATTTTTTTTTTCATTTTCGAGTTAAGCAACTGTGCACTACATTTTAGTCAACTCTTATATATACTAAAATTTATAAAAGGTATAAATATAAAAGAAGATACAAATATATAAGAGAAGTCTTTCTTTGCACAAGTTTGTTTCTCGCATTCAGTAACACATTTCTGTTTTTCAATATTATTCACATTATCACTATTATTATTATTATTATTATTTTATCAAAAGTACATATTGCAACAACTGCTAGACAGCAGGAGCTGTTAGCAGTAAAATCAAAAAGAGAGCTTGTGAATTGATATAAATGAATAGTAACTTTAACAAAACTAAATAATAACAATATAAAAAAATATTATAAAAAAAGGATCAAATGAAAAGATAATGACAAAATGATAAAAATTTTAAAAAAGTTAAAAAATGTATAAATATTGAAATCTATCTAAAGATATTAATAAAAAATAACAAATCATATAGAAATATATATCTATCAATCCCTCACTCTACTTCCTTATTCAATTTTTCCTCTTTTCTTCCTTTTTTTTTTTGAAAATTTCCAATGTTTGGTGAAGGTTTTAAAGCATATCTGACATTGGAATGAAACAAAGAGATGAAATTCAAATTCATAAGTCAAATATTTCAGCAACTCTGGTGGATTAGTAATACTATATATTTTATATTATCCAAACAAATAAATAATTTCTTAAAAATGTATTGTCGGTTGAATTTTAATATAGCTCATTTTGTGAAAATTTCAAAGTAACTACTTTTGTTTATCACATTGGTTGATTGCAACAGTTTGCATAGGTATTCTTGTAGTCACCATTTTGTACATTAGACAATAATTTTTTCTTTTTTTTTAATCTAAACCAGTGTTCCTAACCAGTGTGTTGTAACATACTGGTGTGACACAAAATTTTAGAAAGGTCAGAAAGTCACTATACAACTATAATTCTTGTCATGGAATCTTTAATACAGTAAAATTTATTTTGAGATGACTGCACCAGTCAGTGTATGCAACAATGCTGTTATTAGTAGTTCACTATCCACTCTTATGAATGAAATAAGAATAAAAACCATCAACAACTTTATATCAAATAATGAAACTACTGGACAACCAAGGATAGATAATCTCTATGTTTTCCTCAGTATTGAAACAAGATTAATTATCAATAAAAATCAAAGAATAAATTTGTGTTATTCCATATATAAAGCTCAGACTCCTGTCCAAGCAAACTTTCATTTCAATTTAACATACAATACTTTGATTAATGACACCAAATCTATAAATTACAACCTATTTTCCATAAACTGAATACATCCTTGAGATAAATACAGTTGTTTCTTATTTAGGAGTTGCATTTAAAGAAAAATTAAAACATTTTATGAAACAACTTTGGCATAACAAACAGTTATGGAAAATCTTTCATATTACCATGGATTGTACAGTTAGGCATTAATCATATAATCATAACTACGTGCTTAAAAACTGCTACATAAGTATTTTTTTCTTAGAGAAACACAAATAGAGAAAGATAAACACAAACACAATATTACAGACAAATTTTTAAAATTTATGTCATCATAACTATGAAAATATAAATTATAACAAAGTAAACAAATTTATGTCATAAAACTCAAAAGATGTGTGAAGTTTAAAGTTTTCCCTTATATTACATCTGATCTAACAAAAATCACTGATATCAAAGAAACATTTTAATCTTGAGGTGTTGCTGTCCCCCTCTAGAAAACTACAAAATTATTTTTAAATAGTCACTAGCAGAATGTGGGTAAAAAAGAGATTTATTCATCACAACGTCCCCAATTTAATTTAATTCTTCACAGTTTCAAAACCAACACTTAATATAAAATGCTCTAAAGAAAATGACACCAGAAAAATAGTGTAGTAAGAAAAGGTTAAAAATTAGTAGTTTTAAATTAATATTAGTATATTTTTTTATTAACTGCATAATATTTATACCAAGATGTACTTAAAAAAAGTTTTCAAGTAAAGTTAATAAAGTAATTTTTTTTATAATTTGTAAACTTCACTTTAAAAAAAGAACAGATTGAAGACATTAAAATTGTAAATAAAACATGTAAATAATTTTTGTTACTTTGGGAAATAATTAGAAGAATGAATATTACCATAAGCATTTACACCTGTTTGACTAATCTTTACCAAGATTAATTTCAGATATATAAATTTATCAAAGAAAAAATGACAAAAACTTACCAAATCTTTTTCATCAACTGCTTTATCCAGCTGTTCTGTAAAAAACGTCTCAAAAACATCACTCACTAGTGCTGTGCTGGTCGCCTTACTCCACTGAGTTTTCTTTTCTTTTATTTCCTTCTTCTCTGTGCGTCGCATTGCTCTCCTACAAGAAAAAAATAATGTAAAGTTTCTTAAAACATTATTTGAGACAAAAATTAATAAACCACAATTTCTGCAGTGTTATTACAATGGTAACAGAGAAGTCAAAATGATTTCAGCATTTACATATACGGGGTCTATTAAAAAAATACGTAGACTATTTGAATTGCTCGGGCCCTGTTGATCGCAGGGAAATCTGCTTAGTGTCACCTTCTTCATACAGATCAGCTGATTACAAGGCAGTTTGCGGATAAGAAATATCATTGTTTATTGCTTAGCTACGCAGTTCTTTGTGAAGTGCTGTTCGTGTCATATGGCAGATTTTACAATGAGTGAATTGAACAAGCAAAGAGTTGCTGTGAAATTTTGTGTTAAACTCGGGAAATCTGTGAGTGAAACTTTTGATATGCTCCAGACATCTTACAGCGACGATGCTATGAAGCGTGTGACATGTTTCAAGTGGCCATGCACGTTTTAAAGATGGTCTTCAGTCGATTGAAGACGATGAGCGTCCTGGACGTCCTTCCACTTTAACTGACGACTCACACGTCAACAAAATCAATACCATGGTTCGGGCAAATCGACATCTGACTAGAGAGCTTGCTGAAGAGTGTGAGATATCTATCGGATCATGTCATGAGATTTTGACCGCAAAATTGAAAATGAATCACGTTGCTGCGCAATTTGTTCCATGTCTGATGATGGACAACCAAAAAGTCTGTCGCATCCAGACTTGTCAGGAATTGCTTGAACATTCAGAGGAAGATAAAAACTTCTTATCGAGAATCATAACAGGGATGAATCATGGCTGTATGGTTGACCTTGAAACAAAGGTTCAATCGTCCCAATGGGTGGGTCAAACATCTCCCAGACTGAAAAAAGCTCACCAAGCTCATTTCCAAGATCAAAGTGACATTGTTAGTTTTCTTTGATGCTGAGGGTGTTGTCCAACACGAGTACCTCCCCGAAGGCTTCTCAGTGAACCAAACTTACTACATCGAAGTTCTTAAGCGTGTGCGAGACGATATCTGGCAGGAAAGGCCAAAAATGTGGAAGAATGGTGGTTTTTCATCACGACAACGCTCCAGCTCATTCAGCCCTCAAAACTCGTGAGTTTTTGGCCAAACACTCCATCACTGTTCTTCCCCACCCACCTTACTCACCTGACCTCCCTCCTTGTGATTTCTTCTTGTTTCCCAAACTCAAAACACCTCTAAAAGGAAGAAGATTTGAGATTATATCTGAGATCAAGGGAAATGCGACGAAAGAGCTGAAGAACATCACAAAAAAGTGTTCCATGACTATTTCCTAAAGTGGAAACACTGTTGGGATAAGTGTGTACATCAGGGAGGGGAGTACTTTGAAGGGAATCCAGTCATGTAAGTTATAAATAAAGTATATTTTGTTTTATGACGTTTGTCTACGTATTTTTTTAACAACCCTCATACATTAGAAATTATAAACATATGGCAAATGTTTCAATTGCCTCAGAAACACAGTTGAAACAAATCAAACAGAGTACTCTGATAAAAGGCTACTTGAAAGTACTTACTTCCAGTAAAGAGTTAAATCAAACATCATCAGTGATATAAAGAACCTGAAGAAATCATTCCATACAATACTTCAAAAGGTGTTATGCAATGTATCTTCCACTTGCTACCTTTTAAGATACAAGATAAAACAATTAGTATGAAGTTCTAGTCAAACAAGCAATCTAGCAACGGTTAACTTTGTTGACATGATAATAAAGATCATCTGTTAAATAAATGTAGGAAATCCAAAGAGCTAATTCAACCATCTGCTTAAATGCTACATTTTGATATTTTTATAACACATGCCAACCTGTGACAATAAGAAACAGACAAATTTTCTACCAACTCTCTTCTGATATCTAAATTAACTATTTACCTTATTTGATTAGATTATCAAATAAAACGCATTCTATTCCCTACATTTTTTGAGAGAATTATGTAACTAGCTCCTACAAAACATAAATCAATCAGACTCAAAATATTGCTGTAAAAAAAAATGAAACTGTTAAATAGGACACTTGGTTAAGCTAAACTGCTTATCCGATAATGGGGTTATCTGATGAATCTATGACTACACTCAAGGGTCAATAAATATAGAAATAACCAAATGACACAGTTTGGACCAATAGTTAATGTTTTTTTACACTAACATGAATATATAACAAATAGCCACACAGAAATTGTGAATTATAAATAAAGAAAAAATCCTATTTAACTTAATCTTTTAAATCTCTGCAGATTAATATTTAATTCTTAAATCTTTGATAAGTATTTGCTTCAGAGATAAATTTCATTAGAAATTAATAATTCCAAGTAAAATTTATCAAATTCTAATAAATAACTTCTGACGATATTGTGATGCCTGAACATTTGGAAATCATGAAGATTTTTAATTTAGAGCTATAAAACTGTTAAACTAAACTTAGATAATTAAATAAACTAAACTTAAATAAGAAACCAGTAAAGACAATTGCGGTTAAGTAAGTCAACATGAGACAACAATCACAGAAAATCCTCAGTCAAAGCAATCTTAAAGAGAATAGCATAAGATAAATGGGATTGAATTTAACACTTCATCTACTTACTATTTCTATTCATCTATTTGTCATACAGCTATTTCTATCTTAAAAGAAAAAAAAATACGAGATAAAACAAAAGAATATCTGCATAAATATAATACCTCTTTCCAAATGTGACACCAGCTAATTTCACAAGTGCTCTCATACATGGAGTAGTAATTAACTGAGTCTCTACAGCACTAGCAGCAGCATCAAAACTCTGAACTTGATCGCATATAAACTGAGCATGTCTAAGCAACGAATCTTCAGTTAAGGCAGATAAACCTTTGGGTGGTACTGTCGTCTGTAAAATAATTATATAAATTTACAAAACAATTATTTGGGAAAAAATAAATATAAGTTTAAAAGATCAAATAAAATTAAGCTCGATTTTCATATATGAAATCAAAACCAGCCTTCATGGCAACGGGGGTAATGTCTTTGCCTTTTATCTGAAAGATTCTGGGTTTGAATTCCAACTAGCTTAAAATTTTTTTATACTCTATAAGTCATTTCTTATCATCAAAAAAAAAAAGTTGTGCAGTTGTAATTAGGAACAGACTTGTAATTACCAGAACAAAAACCAAGCATATTAATGAATGCATTGCTTGTTAGAACAAGAAAACTACTTTTAGTTTTAAGAAATATAAACCATTTATATTAAAAGCCATTTAATAAATTTCAAAATCTACAATCGTTAAAAAAGTTCTAAACATATGTACAAAAATTTTATCAGGTAATCAGAAATTTCAGAAGTATTAAACATTCAAAAGATTAGTTCTCTTTTCTACTTTCTACTTACATTTAAATGTAGCATTTCATTAGAAAATTTTAACAACTTTAGTTGTAAAATACGTAATGTATAACCTTAACAACAAAAAGTATGAGTACTTAACCTTAGAAAAATATAAAAGCAATCTACTGCTTTTATGATAAGCTAAAGACAACTTATATGAAAGAATGTTTTTAGGGCTAAAGGTTTTATGTTAAATATTTATATAAAGAACAGCAACATAACACAACAGGATTTATCATCAAATTAGCATGTTAATATTACTCTTTGACTATAATACATATATACTACTAGATTTTATCACTGGTCAACCAAACTGTCTAGCATTTGCAATAGTATAAGACACTACAACCAGCACTAGAAGTGCTTTTTGTTTTTTTCAGAATAAATTTATTTTTCTGAGATTTTTATTTTAGAGTTGACTCTAAATAGAGTTTAGAGTTCTCAAAAAAGAGAAGATTTAATTTGAGATAGAAAAGTAGCCTAAATTGTATAAAAGTTTTAAAGAATGTTTTCATGTAACTACCAGAGAAAATGCTGGAAGAAGTTAGTGTAATTTAAATACTAAACAAATATAAAATATTGTTATAAGAACCCAAAAATAATTCTGCACACCCCACACCAGCTGCAGCTTTCTTCTATCTTTACTCCATATATCTCAGAATAAATCAACTTGTTCAGAGTACTGTAATATTTCAACTACAACTAATCCATCACTAGACAAAAACTCAAAAATGATCTCCAGGTCAATCAGTTAAAATTTTTCCATAGGTACTCTCAAGTTTTTCATATTGTATTATCCATCATATTCCAACTAAAAATTGAGCAAATAAGTAACTAACAACTGACTATACCCATAAAAATATTATTACCTGTAATTTATTAAGAAGATCCTCATACGTAGGGTTAATTTCATCAAGAAGAAACTCAATGACTAATTTTCCCATATAAGTTTTTTCCATAACCACTTCCATAATAGGTTCGTATGCTTTACTAGGCTGCATTAAATAATACTCACCATAAGGTGTAGAAAAACCAATAAGAGCCCTCTCACCCCCATCAAAACCAGATATCCACCACTCATTAATGGGACCAATATCATAACCAGGAATACCACCTGTCAATAAAGAAAGAAAACAGAAACATCAGCTCAACGGTCAGTTAAATATTTTTAAAAGAAATGATAACAATACACCACTATTGATTTACAGCATCAATTTTTTTTTCATTTCCTAATGCATAACTAGTGAACAATAAACAATCCCCCATGGCCTAATGAGATTAGGATGATATGTACAAGTACGTCATGTTCATGAGGTATAGACTTATACAGACTCAGCCAAATATACCTGAGATATACAGTTAATTGAACCCCAACCACCAAAGTACTCTGGTGTCTACTTGAACTTGTTAATTTATATATATATAAATGTATATATATAAATTAATTATTTTTTACAGATTTCTGAAGTACAATATTACTTTGTTACACATTGGAATTAGGGGGTGAATTTAGTTTTCTTTATGTTTTGAGGTGAGGAAATACCATCCACTTAAAATGTATTTCATTATAATCATAGTAAGTCTGAGAAATTCCCAAACTAAATTTAATAAAAATACAGAATTAAAGATAGAACGAATTTACCCACATTAGCCATCTACACAGAACCCTTCTTTATTTATACAGTCATGTGTCGCCATTAGAGCCTGTCAAACGCCCTGGAGAAATCACCTTCAACTGCTTGGTGCAAGCTCTTTGGATTGCCAGATATCATCAAAAAAGCAGCCTCTCAACTTCAGTTTGAATTTCAGGAACAGAAAATAGTCTGCTGGAGCCAATTTGGTTGGGATAAGACTATGATTTGATTTGCGATGTAATAATTGTCAAAACTGTTGCCATGTGTGCCGGGGCATTGACACAGGAGTCCAACTGCCCATATTCTGGTACTCAGGTTGGAATTAAAGAATGCAAAACCATCAGGTGTTTCATTACCTCCAAATAGAATTTAGAATTCACGGTTTGACCAGTTGGGACAAATTCATGTTGAATCATTCACTTTGAGTCGAATGCAATCAACATTGTTTTCACTCTTGATTTTTGCTGCCTAACTTTTGCCGGTCTTTGTGCTCCAGGACTCAACTAAGCAGCAGATTGACACTTCATTTGCAGGTCATATGTGAAACACCAGCTTTCATCCCCAGTTACAATTGTTTGCAAAAAATTTGGGTTGCTATCAGCAATTTTAACAAAGTCTTGAGCACAAGAAAGATACAATTTTTGTTCTTTGGTCAAGAAGTGTGGAACGAAATGAGAGCACACCTTTCAGCTGTTCATTTTGTCTGTTAGAATCGTACGTACCATGTCTACCAATGTTTAGCTCTTCTGCAATGGCCTGAAGGGTAAGATGACCCTTCAGCAGGGTAAGATGATTCTTCGAGCAGGAGCGTGCACACTTCCGCAATGTTTTCGTCATGAACAACTGTTGACAGCATCTGACTTCATTCGTCATCCCCCAACGATTCTCTCTATCATCTTTAGATCGCTTCCCCCATGTGTATGTTGTAGTATGAGATGTGGCTTAACCACCAAATACTTGCAGTATCATATAATAAGTTTCAACGAAAGATTTTTGAAGTCAAACATAAAATTTTATCACACTTATCTGTTCCATTTTGCAAGGTCACATGAACACAATATACATGGCCAAAAATAACTCAAGACTGGAGTGATGAAACATGATGAAATTTTGTACATATACTCATCATATATTGTATAACACAGTTTCTTTGTTGTCCGAGAGATGTTGCTATTTGTATTGACTACAGAAATTTAGTTTGGAACTTTTCAAACTTACTATGTAGTTGTTCTTGAGTTATGTTCAATTTAACATTGACAAGAGACAACATGATCTCAATTTCATAGGTTTACCAAGTAGTGGTATATTTTTCATATGGGCTTATGCAGCAAGTTAAAACTTGATACTTGTGTGTAGAGTCTACTTGTTAAACAAATGTATGCAGTGCGTTTAACTCAGAAAAATCATTGCAACTCTGGCTACGAATTAGTAAGGGTAATAAAAAGGAAAAGTTGGTCTTCTTGCGTAGAACTGTGCAAATTTATTTTATTATAATCTCATCTTTATGAAATAGCCTCACTTTAAAATGAAAACCACCATAGTGGATACTAATAACTGCATAGAACATTTGTGTAACTGGAGGTCAGTTTTGTTTCAGGTCATACTTTACTTTGTTCAGTGATTTTGGCCTAGTTTAGTATGTAACACAGTAAAGGTGGTTATTTTTATACGAATTTGAATACTAGATCGTGGATACCAGTGTTCTTTGGTGGTTGGGTATCAATTATCCACACTTCTCAGGATTGGTCGACCTGAGATTGTACAAGACTACACTTCATTTATATTCATATATATCATCCTCATTCATCCTCTGAAGTAATACCTTACGGTAGTTCCAGAGGCTAAAACAGAAAAAAGAGTATTTAACACAGACATATTTAATTACTTTTACTCTACTACAAACTTTTTAAACATTCCATGTATACCTGGGAACAGAATAGTCAGATACAACATAATTACTAGTAACATTCCAAAACTCTATTTTCCTTTTTTGGTGAGGGGTCATTTGGTTTGATAACTGCAAACTTTGAATCTCAATATGTTTACTAAGTCTTAGACTATCGTTTGTTTTATAAATGACAATGTTATTCTTCCTCTTTTATTCACTTATCCTTAACACATTCCTTTTAAATATTTTTCCTGTAATGAATAAAATGAATACCATGCCACATGAATAAATAAACTGAAATAACACTTATAGGCACAGTAACAGTACTTTGTTTTTATTTACAGATATTCTGTTTATGTATTTTAGTGAGGAAAATGGAATAGTAAATGAAAAGATGCAAGAATCAAACCTCGGATCAGCTGATCTAAAAGCCATCACACTAATCATTACATCTTATGTGCTAGTGGTCAGTACAATCATCCACAATAGCTTCAGAAGTTTGAATTTTACAGAAAATTATGATTTCCAGTAAAATCAGTATGATTAGCAGAATCTGCTAATCACACACATGCAAGCACACTTTTGCAAAAAATTCAATACATTAAAAATAATTGAAAGTTTTTGCTTACCTTCAACATCAGAACACTCTTCATAAATTGCTTTGATATAGCCTGAGAAGTAAAGAAGTACATTACGTTCAACAAGACCCGTATCAAAGGGACACAAATGTCCTTCTTTATCGTAAACACTAAAAATCACAACAAATATTTAAATAAAAATAAAAATGATAAAATAATAATATAACTACATACTGTCTACAACAGGCTAATTTAACCATTCCACAATCCACAATATAAAAATTACAACAACAATAAAAATTACAGTCACAGATAAAATTAAAAACTTTATCCTGATGTACACATGTACACATGGAAAATTTCAAGAGAAACATCTTGGAAAATGTATACAAAGTAACTGAACCCAATTTTTTATTCCATTCATCAAGATTAGACAATGCTAGACTCAGTTGTTACCTTTTGATGGGTAATCTCATCAAGTTGACTACTCGCTAATAACAATAGAAATCAATGTTACTTCAAAAAAATCTGTTTAAAATATTACTTGAAAATTCTTTTTTAAATATTAGATTATTGAAAGAACAAAAACTCAAATCCCTAAAGCTTAGTTATATTACAATTAAAAAGACAGAATGAATTGGTATCGACTGCTATGGTC
Organism: Zanna intricata; assembly: GCA_010016005.3. Taxonomy (NCBI): domain Eukaryota; kingdom Metazoa; phylum Arthropoda; class Insecta; order Hemiptera; family Fulgoridae; genus Zanna; species Zanna intricata. The sequence continues at coordinate 16,365 of JAAAKQ030269749.1, read as the reverse complement.
ATTACCATTATAAAACAGCAACAAGTAGTGATCTACAATCAGCATTCTTAACATTTATGATCTACAGAATAGGTTTAATGAACATGACAGGCTGTTGACACTTTACCATACGTCATACTCTTAATTTGTCAGGATAAAAATTCCTAAAATATTTCTGGTGTGGTCAAACAATAGGGTTGTGAGTATGCAGTCACCCATCCCACAACCAATATATTTTTCATGTAGTTTTTTAACTGCTAATGAAGTAAAAAAAAAAAGATCCATATTTTATATATATGTAATTAATAAATATATATATATATATATATATAAATTAATTTATTTAAACTTCTTTTAGTCCCTATTTCCTCTGTACGCAAAATTTCTTTAGCCACTCCACAAAATACAGAATGAAAGAAGCATTCTTACCTTTACTTTTTTATCAACATCAAAACATTTGATGGTGATAAAGATTCTTCTGCTACCAATCCATTTAGCCACTGATTAATTGTCGATAACAATTGAATTATGGAACTCAATTTCTCACTGTATAGCACATCAAAAATTCAAAAGCAGATCACATTTGAATTTTTTTGTGACCTTTTAAGATGTACAGCACTCAACATGCACAAATCTTTCTGAAGCCTAAATGTTCATGAACAATGCGACCAATAACAGTTCTCGAAACATCAGGAAAAAGAAGGACGAGGTCGGAAATTGTTGAGCAACAATCTGTTCTGATTTTATCATCAACACAATTCAACAAGTCCTCAGTGATTATCGAGGACCTCCCACAACGTTCTTCATCATGTACATTAATTGTTATTTCTAAACCTTTCAGACCTTTCTTTCATTCATTAGATTATCATAGAACATAGCATGAACTGCCTATGAATTTTAGTCAGCTAATGTTTTGAGGTTTAAAAACCGTATGACTCCATGTACTTCAGTCTGCGGCAACATCAATTTTCCTATTCATTTTATAATTTAATAACTGAATAGTAATTAAAGATACTACAACGTGACAACAATGTAGTGAGTACATTACAGGCATGACCACTTACGTCACAGGTTCGCCAACCTTAGAAAGAGAAATTTTTCAGCTGCCTTTACTTAAGAAATATTCCACGTATGTTATACACTTAGTAGAAGTATTCACTGTTTTAGTCAATACTCTACCAATAACTGTATCCAACAACCTATAAAATATGATTTTTTAATATGACATGAACAGATTCTTTTTGTTGTATTTTCCGAGAAACAAGCTAAAAACTTGATGCTGCATAGCAGAACAATAGCAAAGACAAACATATTTTAGGAAATATTACAAATATGTTTGAATTTTTAACTCTCTTTTAGTAATAAAATTTGAACTAAGGATGACTAAACACTACAAATGAAATAAATCTACATTATCTGAAAAGTAATTGCAGTTCAAAGATTCATGAAGAAGGAAAGATTCTGCATGATAATTTAATTTATATCAACTACTATATCTATATAAATTATATCTATATAAATACTAGTATAAATGTAACATTTTCGCATTCATTAGTTTATCAATGAATTTGGAAAACTGCAATCTTAGTAAAAATAGTCACATAATGAATATAAATATGTTTCATTTTTTATTCTATAATTTATATTTACATTTTTCATTTTTATATGTTTAATTTTCGTTCTAGATGTCAGTTAAATTCTATAAATGCATAAAGAATCAGTAATAACTAAAACATCTTGTAATGAATTAACACATTATATAATCGTGGCAGACTAGCTCTATTGTGAATCAAAGCTTTAGTTATATTTAAATCAATACATTATCTTCTGATCTAAAATATAAAATCATTCTACTCTCTTCACAAGGAAAAAAAAGAACAAAAATTTTCATTTTGTGAAAGTTTATTTCAAATATTCAAGATGCTACATCCCAACCCCTGTAGAGTTGGCATGTAGCATCCCACTCCATTCGCCACCAAGTGACGATTCTGGTCACCACACTACCACTCCCATTCCTAGCCCTGAGGGGTTTTACCAGGAGTCGTCTTATTGACCTTCGTACTGATTACATATCTGTCATCAGCCAGGCCTTGGTCAAGATGCGCAAATGCTGCGGTTGACATTTCACATCAGAGTAAGATACCTCAGCAGTAATCGCCCTCACCATAGGCTTAGGTTAACAACACGTAGCCCTAAAACTATAAAACCGCAGCACAGAAGTATGAAACCTCGTGCCTACTTTAAATCAATCTAACTACCCATGTGGCTTTGAATGCCATATACGTAATGATCAAATCGATTGGAGATCAAATTCCCAGTCAAAACGCTGCTCGCAGCATAAAATTTTGACCTATAACAACATTACACATGCAACATGCACTCACAAAGAGTCAGAACGAAGGCTAATACCTCCCAAAGAACCACGTTCACGTGAGATTATCTTCTTGCCACATCTTAGCCAACATCAGACCCAAACCACCAAGGCCGCCCGCACAAACAAACCGACCCCGGCGATGCCAAGCCTGATATTCCGACCGACGCTCCAGCAAAGCAGCGCAAACCTAACAGACAGTCACTGCCCTGCCAGAGCTAGGCCACAATGCAAACTCAGTATTAAGAAAATAACCATGGCTTGTCACCAAAATCACCTCCACATAACTGGACAGCCACATAACTGGATAAGCCAGAATACTAGCCACCCAGGCTCCTACCTTCTACACTCCTCCCACAACCCTGGAAGTTGCAATGGTCCGCAGGAAGCCAGCAACAACCTGCAACTCAGCACGGGTGTTCCAATAGACTCTTAAATCAAGGCCGAGTGCAGTCTCTCAAGTTCCCTAACACTCTGTCATGCGCAAACTCATACCGGGGACAGACGTACAGCACATGATTAACACTGTCCGGAACCCTACATTCCAGGTAAAGTCCTAATTCAACGAAACCTAGCCAAACTATGCCGAAAAGTGCCATGCCCGGAAAGAAACTGCATTATGTGCCGATTGGGGGATACCCACTTATTGGCGCATAAACTAATAACCTCCAGAAATAAATTGTGGGTATACCAACCCTTAGTAGACTCATCCCATTGCACCTGGCACCAAATGAATCCCTGGTCCTCAATCTCACGCAATCGGATCGAGGTTAGAAGACCAGCTTTCCTGGCAACATACTGCTCCTTGCACTCAACAGCAAGCAAGTCCAACGGCTTAATACCAGCTATCACAGAGACTGTCTCCCATGAGCTTGTCCTGTAACCGCCAATGACCACCAAGAGCAGAAGACGCTGGGCCCGCAATAGGATATCACGATAACACTTATAAACCATCCAATGAGCCCAAACAGGCGCGCAGCATACATTATTGCCTCGCATACATCTTTATACAGGATCCGCAAAGTCCTACAATTCAGCCTCCAATCGGGATGGATAACGCGCTTAATGTCATAAAATGCATCTACCACCTCCTTAGCCACATACTGAAGATGATCCCCAAGTGTAAACGCTCATCTCGGATCACCCCGCAGGTATTTCTCCACAGTAACATACCGCACAGGATGGCCTGCCATGGAGACACTGGCCCGACGTGTCTCAGACAACTGACCCCTTAACATCATTGTGGTCTTCTCTGGGCTAAAAACCATTTTATGCTGAAAGCTCCACATCCGGAGCACAGCACACACTTCAAGATGCTAAGTAAAACCTGAGTTAATAGAATTTCTTAGGACCAAAAATATTTTCCATTATGAACAGGATTCCAGTGAATACAAGGATGAACTAGCGGACTGTGCAATTAAAAAGAAAAAATTTGGAGTGTACTTACCAGAACCCCATTTCACTTTCACCATTGGATTGTACAGCAGTTTGTTAGAACAAATTCGTAAGCACAATTTCTATCTTATGTTATGAATTTTATATAACGTTATGCACAAATAGTACAGTATACTGGATTATAGAACAATTTTCGTATTTTAAGTTAAAAAATCATAACTTTAAGAACTGATAATTTTCAAGAATAATGAATTTCAGAATCTTAAAATACACATTAATACGTAAACATAATTTAAATTAAACTTAATGTATTTTATTACTGTTTATTACATACTTTAGTTTTTATTATAAAAAATTGGTTATTTTTTTTGTACTGTACTTTTACTTACAGCTACTCTGTTGTATCAACATTCTGGCTTTACAGATTGTGTTAACCAACTCTGAATCATTTGCTGTAAGTTAAAAATCCTGAAGGCCTAATAGGTTGGATAATGTTGCACTGTATGATCTAGTTTTTGTATTGTTTGTTACTGTTGTAGTATTACTGTTACGGTCCTCATCGGAATTGCTTTTGTCTTCGTCAGTTTTCTCTTTATGGTGGTCAATAAATTCATGTATATTCTCTATGTTAGCCTCGATCTCTAATAAGTTATCCATGTTACCAAAATCTTCAGCAATTACATTTTCTAGGACACCCTGTTCAGTTCTTCCTGCAAGTCATGAATGACACTGTAAGTTCCATTTCTGTAGCCGTGTGCAATTGAAAGTTTACTTTACAGAAGCAGTGTTGAACCATCTCTGCAGATACACATTTAAATATGTCTGACACCCAAATTATAGCATCAAACACTGATATAGATTTAGTCAGTTGAGTAGTTGACTGCACTGTTTCAGTAGTTGCTAACAGAGATTTCATTAAAAATTTACGGTAATGTAATTTGAGACATTTAATTACACCCTGATCCATAGGCTGCATTTGGTGGGAACCAAGCCAATTAAACATGACTTAATAAAATATCCGGATGAAATGTGGCATTATATAAAAAGAGAACATGTCTATTTTGCTGCTTCATTCTTGTGTTAAATCCTTGCAACCACTCCTTCATAATATCCAACATCATCCATGATTTTTTTATTGGATCTCCATACTACAAGAATAATGTCTTTATAATGTTTTCTTAACACTTCAGCTTATCAGCCTTTCCAATTACAAGCAGGTTTTCCAATTTTCCTGTCATAAAACTGCAAACAGAAACTATCAACCTTTCCTTGGAATACTTCCTTCCTGTAAAACATTCTCCTTTCAAGCAGTCTTATTCAGTAATAAAAAAAGTCCAGTTTCATCCATGTTTAAACATTTCTAGTTCATAATTTCCAGTCAAAGTAGCAAGTTTTGTTTTCCAGTAATGTCTTGTCACACACAATTCCAGCCTTGCCATACATTACTTTAAACACAATTTGATGTCATTTTTTTAAAACTTTCCAACCTTTTAGGTAGCTAAAACTAGTGCTACCTAATTTTTCTGCCATTTCTTTGGTTGGTGCTGAACAATTACTCCTGAAATCGGTAATTTTCTTGCCTTTGCAATCACAAACCACTCCCAAACAATTTTGTTAATTTCTTCATTACCAGTTTTTTGCATATGTCTTTTATTTAAACCGCTCTCTTTTAACCATTCAGTTTTTAACTCATTTCTATTTTTTAAATTTCATAGATTTGAATCTAATCTACACCAAATTTCTCAACTATGTTTTTAATGGACAGTTTGCCTTTTTCACTGGCTTTGATTTTTGTATTTAAGTCCAACACAACTCTTTTTTTAGATGCAAATTTGTTAAACTAATACAGTATCTGGAGGAACAATAAACTTAAAATCGCACTGTACATTTCTCTATTTTAGGTACTAAATGTAATATGAATTCGTAAAAATGAAAAATTAAAATTAAAGTGGCAAATTCAGTGAATGAATGGAAAAAAATGAGTGCACACACTAAAGAAGACTGTTATAATGATAAAAAAACGACACATGGGTAAGTTACATATAGTGGCAATACACAATTAAATAAAAATTGTGACTTGAGATAAAGAATGATAAGTATGTTATGATTCATAGGTCAGAAGGCACAAAGACTAGTTTACTGTAAGTAGCTAAAACAACGACTGTGTGCAGTCACCTGTACAAGGTTTTAACACTCTTTATATCATCATCTATTATGACTGGTGATGACTTACTGAAAATGTAAACATTTATGTAATGTTAAATATTAATCTATCACCTACAACTCTCACATGACTAATTTTTATTTTTGTTTATGCAGGGTAATTTGTAACAAGTGCTGTACAGTATACATATTCTATGTTATATCCAAGGAAAATTTAGTACTTTATTACATGTACAGCATTAAATATACATAAATTACAGTACTCAAAACGATTCTCAAAAAACATTACCAGTAAATCATCAGATTTTTTCTGTTTCTGCATCACCTAGGTTTCCATTATTTTAGGGAAAATTAACATCATATCTTTGGTAAAATTCATGGGACCAGGAAAATTTTCCATTGTAGACAGGATTCCATTAAATCCAGGTTCCGATAACTCAAGTTTTGTTGTATTAAAAAAATTGCTTTCACCTAAAGCTCAGATTAATTTCTAAATTACTGATTCAAGAAGCACATATATATATATACATACATATAGATTACAATAGCTATCTATAAATCAAATATTATAAAATGATAACTAATTACGCCACTGGTATTTAACTGCAATGCAATCAATATGCACTGCAGTGAATGATAACATTGACGTGTGCACCGTATTACATCTCCCAAATTCCCTTGACTAAGAACAGGAATATTAATTTGCTTATAATTTAATACCATGCTTAAACATACCATCTTAATTGAAACTAACATTTCAACATAAATCTGAAACCAAGGCAGCATCTACTATAAAATATTACTTTATAATTTCTTGTTCAGGAAGTTAATGAAAGCAAATTACCAATAAAACTATAATGCACATATAAAAAATAAATATAACATAGTACAAAAATAAAGTAAACCTTACCTAAAATAGGTAATTTTATTCTGTGGTCTTTCATCATGTTCATGAATGTCACTTTCCGTACCATTAAAGAGCATTAGTCGTGGATCAGTTAAAGCAACATATTCTTCTACAGCTCCTGTAGGATGTCCGGAGTACATGATAGTATCTGAATCATCTAAAAGTTGATGGCACAATTTACATTTTTCTGGTATGACAGTTTTTGATTCTTTATTAGAAGGGCTGAAAAAAGAATTATAATAAATTGGGACCAGTTTCACTATGAAAAAACTCTTTGAAATCAAGTTTTTAAGAAAATTGAATAACAGCTAACAATGTACTTTTAGCTCTCTTTCAGATTAGAAAATTCTGAATCTTTTGTTTACTTATGTGTTCAAAAACTAGTCATTACGATTGCAGATTAAAATCATGTGCTGTGTGCATGTGCATGTGTGTGTGTTTGTGTGCACTAACACACAGAAAACATAAATGAAATAAAACATATATCAAAGAATGGTGTATACTATTATTGCAAGCTTTTAATAGACTAGTTTGATGTTATACTCGTACCATGTTTTAAAACTATATGGTTTCTGTACAGTAGCATAAGATATGATATCATTTTTATTCTATTAGAATATTTATAGAATCATCTGAATTATCTCTGATGATTCATTATAGCTAAAAAAAAAAAATACTATGATAATACATAAGTCTATAAAATAGCTCCAAATTCATTATATTTGCCCCAGAACAGAATTTTTTTTTAAAACAAAGCTGGTGATTCAGAAACAAAATCAATTATGTACAAAATGTTTTATGAAAGTAAATATTTTAATATTAGTATGTTATTATTTAACAAGAGCAAGTTATAAGTACAGCAAATTTATAATTTAAACTTTTAAATGGTATACAACAGCACATGTGAAGTCAAATAAAACACAAAGAAAATATAAATAAACTGATCGTGCAGTGTGAGCATATTGAAAAATATTCCCAAAAGAGTAATTTTAAGGGAAAAGCAAAACAAAAAATTATGATTGCTTTGTCCTTCTTTTTATAGAAGAAAGAATGGATTGAGTATGGAGTGAGTTGTTGCTTCAAAATAATTAAAGGTTTGCTGTATTACTGTCAATAAATGAACATAATAACTCCATTTTGCTATAATGTCAATAAATGCCATTTTGCTAAATGTATGTCAATAAATGCCATAATAACTTGAACCAGCCTCTCATCATATTCTGTGTCAACTGGATATACCCCAGACATACATTTATTTTATGACCCCAGACATACATTTATATATATATACACTTAAAAGAAAAAGAGATGAATCTAAGGAAATTACTATTTCATCACTATTAAATAAGAAACAAACAAAATGAGGACTAATGAATGTTGAATCAATGAATTGCAGAGCATACAATAAACAGTGCTATAAAATAATACAGTTATTAATAATTGTAGGAGGAATAATTATTTTTCTAAACATTTTGACACCGTTGGTATAAATATATTTTTTGTATAAATAATATTTCCCCTTACCAACAATTTTTAATATAAACATATGAGCGCATCTGAAGTCACTTCTCCATCATCAGGGAATATTTTAAGTGATTAATTTAATATTCATGTATATAATTTTTTATGTGTAATTATAATTAAATTGAAGTTAAAATTATTACATTCATAATAGCTGATTGTCAATTCATAAAAATAAATTATACGTTAATAAAAATTTAACGTTCATTAATTAGATTAATGAACAAAGTCAAATTCAATAATGATACTCTATATAAACAAATTACACAATAATTATTAATTAATAGGTTGGTACTATTTCATTTCATAACTTGTAATAGTCATTAGCATCTTACAGGCATGATGTTATATTTTTATTAACAAATAGCTTATTTTTATTAATTGACATTGACTATTATGAATGTAAGAATTTTAATATCAATTTAACTATAATATATATTAAAAAAAAACTATATACTCGTACATGAATATTAAATTAATAACTTAAAATATGATGGAGAAGTGACTCCGAAAGCGATCGGCTACTTATATTAAAAATTGTTGGTAAGTGGAAATATTATTTTACACAAAAAAAAGTAATAATTATTACTACTACAATATAATCTAAATACATCACTTAAACAAATAAAAGGAAATACTATTCTTAAATTGTTATACATTTAAATTAAAGCCATTTTAATTTAATAACTATAAAAATAATCAAGCATTACAAGAAATTAATAATTTTCTCTTAGAAATATAAATCATTAAAAAATTCAAATCAAGATTATAAATTCATACACACATTATTAAATATGCAAAATAAATAGACTTTCTAAATTTTCACTATAATAGTCCGCAGTCTCTTTGGTGGTCTGTACCAAGAACTAGCATATATAGTAGCAAACTAAATAAATAATATAACAATACAAAATTTGATAAAAAAAAAATAGTAAATTTTTTAATTTATTGGACTGTATAAATCAAAGAGTCACAGTTTTTTTTGTTGCATTGGTACACTTGTCCCTAACATATACTTACATTGGCAGCCATAATGGATACTTAGTTTAATGTTGCTGTCAAAAAGGTTAATGTATTTTGGCATAGTCAACAATTTTTAACTTGCGGAAAAAACGACAAAAAGATATTGCTTTATATTTTTTCCTTTAAGACTGGAATAAAGTGCAGCACCCATTGGAAAAGTTGAATGTAGCTTTTGGTGACTCATCTATGAATAAAAAAAATGATTTAAGTGATACAGATGTTACCAAGAGGGCCATGAACACACTTAAGTTGACAAGCGCCTTGGACATCCTAGCACATAAACAACCGATGATACTAAAAAATGAAGAAAGCAATTGTGAACAATCGCCAAATCACTATCATAGAGATTGCTGATGATCATGGCATATCATTTAGTTCATGCCAAGCAGTTTTTTCAGCTGTCTTGGGCATGAAATACATGACAGCAAAATCTGTTCCAAAATTGTTGAATTTCAACCAAAAGTAAGGCCGGAATGAACATTGCTTAGGAGTTGCTGAATGAAGTGAATGACAAGCCAGAACTGTTCAAATGGGTCATAACTGTGATGAAACATGGGTGGTGTATGGGTATGACATCAAAAATAAGGCCCAATCGTTGCAATTGAGGCTTCCTGAGGAGCCAAGACCAAAAAATGCTTTCAAGTTTGATTGAATGTGAAGGTTCTGATCACTGTGTTCAATTTTAAAGACTTTGTAATCATGAGTTCTTATCACATACAATCAATAAGGAGTACCCCTACAAGTTCTACACCTTTTGCAATACGAAGAAAACACCTAGATTTGTGGTATACAATTCATTGCAAAACCACTTGATAATGCAACTGCTCACACTTCACTGCTTGTTCATGAACTTTTGACCAAAAACAACACCATTATCATGCCTCAGCCTCCATATTTGACAAACATGGCCCCCTGTGACTTCTTCCTATTCCCCATGCTGAAAAAGAACCACAGGAGAACAACATTTTCCCAATATTGAAGAGATAAAGAGAGAAACACTAAAGGAGCTAAGCACCACACCAAAAATTTCATTCCAGAGATGCTTAGATTGGAAACAGCACCAGGACAAATGTATTATATCTGAAGGGGAGTACCTTGAAGGTGTCAAAATAAATATTGATGAATAAAGATATTTTGAGAAAAACTAAAATTCCGGTATTCTTTTTATTAAACCTTGTACAAACAATAAAACCTCATTTGTCTGGATTTCATTTAATTCAGGAACTGTGAAACTTACAACACACACTTATATCTAATAATCTTATATTTAAGTTTTAATAAAACCTTTAATATAATTCCAACATATTGAATTATTTCAAAGTAGCAATATAAAAGTAAAAAAAAAAAGTATGTACCTAATATCAAATAATTCGGTAAAAATGCAAGCAATTGACTAATAATACATAATCTTTACTTTAAAACAAGATTGCAAGAGAAATTCTTTTTAATTTTTACAAATAGAACACAATCAGGAAAATTATTTAACATATTTTATGTTCATAAATTATGAACCAGTTATTTCTGGAACTTTTTAAGTATTATTTTTGGGATGCAGTAAAATACAAGTTGTAACTAAATCCCCATTTTACTGTTCGGTTATATTTTGGGCCAGGAAAAATTGGTACACAATTACTGTTTAGTCAGGCAGTCTCTTTGTGGGCTGACCATCATTATCTCCCAAGTAATACTTTCTTTCCATGAAAAAAAAAATGAACTGCCTCCACTGATGCACTAATTCAATTTGTGGTAAAATTGCTGGTGGACTTCTTTCGTAACTATATCCTACCCAAGTGACATTGTGCGAGAGCATTCTAAAAAAAAAAATGGCGGATGAGACAACAGCAACAGCTGTTTTCTCTCATGGATAGGAGGGTGATAGATCGGAGAGGCAGTTGAGGACGTCGCTGTTGTTGTTATCCCCAGGGTTCCCCAATTCATTCATTCATTTGTGTAAGCCTGCAAGGATACAGCAGCCCATGAGTAATGCTAAAAGGTGGGTATCAGGCTGCTGTTTTAAGGGGGAGGTTTTTTAGTAAGTGAGAGCCTAACACTGTTGCCATCTGCACAGGCGGACAGCAGCTGGCAGAGTTTTTTCCTCCTCTTACAACAAAAACATATTGAACAAAAAGCCAAAGTAGGGTTGAATTGCTTTTTCAAGTACAAACTGATGTCTTTTGGGCAACCTACTCCTCTACCCAAGAAAATACAATAACATAAATTAAAATTAAATCTCTTTAATTTAGAAAAAACATTTTTATATGCAATTTAAAAAATATAAATAAAATGAACACAGTTTAAAACAGATTGTTTGACTTATTTGGTGAGACTTACTATCAACTATTTTTGAGCGACGAAACTTGTATATAATCAACAAATAACCTGCAAATTGTAGATGTACTCTATTTTTCTGTGCAAGTACCTCAACCCAGCTAATACAGTACAATACAATAGCTGAAATGGACCAAGTTATGTATGTATTTCTATAAGTTTAGTAAAAAAAAATTATACAATGAAAGTGGCAATTAGTTCATCTGTATTCACCAGTTTTATAATTTTTTTTTTTTTAAAGAAACATTACAAAAAAATCCTTCTCAAAAAGAAAAGATAGCTAATAGGCAAATTAAGTTTTTAAAAGTTTTATGAGTCGTTAAACAATTTTTTTTTTTTAATTTTATTAAAACAAGTAAAAACAAAAATGCAATATAACAAAGCATACAATAAAATGTATGATGTTCTCAACTTGACTAAGTGGCAACCTTAACTTAATTAACGACAGAGTTAAATTGACTCATTTCAGCATTATTAGTATAGCTCTAATTGGCAAATTGCCTACTAATAGTCATCCCTCCCTTTTTTGATCCCACACATAAAATTGGAGGCTTAAAATTTCCTCCTTGAGCTCAAAAATGTTTCATAGAATATGACATACGTCCAGAATTTCAAGAACTACTTTTTTCACAATATAAAATCATCTTTAAAAAAGATAATCATACAAATTATCCACAAAACAAACTACTTACCCAAGTTATTTAAAATTGGCGACATAAAAATGATGCAATTTTACATTATGAACCAGTCACTTCTGGAATTTTTTTAAGAAATAATTTTGGGATGCAGAAAAATGCAAATTAATAAATCTCCATTTTACTGTTAGTATATTTTTATCCAGAACAAATTGGTGAACTATTACAGTTTAGTAAGGCTTTGTGGGCTGATAATTAGTATCTGCCAATTAACGTTTTCTTTCCACGACAGACAAAAAAACTGCTTCCACTGATGCACTGATCCTACTTGTGATAAAATTACCTATGTGCTTCTCTGATAACTATTTCCTATTCAATTGTTGAACATAAAACAAAAGTTATTGAAAAAAAAGCCAAAGTTATTAGGTACTTAAAGCAAAGAATTATTTTTTTAAATGGCCCTTTTGGGCATCCTACTGCTACTCATGGAATCTAATAAATAGCATAAAAGTACAAATGGCTTGGAGGCTACATTGTCAAACACTACAGACTAGTTAATTAAATGATGATATTTGACTAACATATATAGATATGGTAAACTTACAAAGATAAAAAACCTCAAAAATTTAATTCATTTTTGTCCAAAATTGTTTAAGTTGTAAAAATAAGGACCAAAAGCTAAACTTTTACCTTGTAAAAGAATTTTTGGGTGTGTTGCTTAATTTTGTTTTCTTTCCCTTAGGTTGTAAATCTGCGGATTCATTTTCTGAATTTTCCTTATTCTCTGTTAATTTGAAATCATCATCATTTGATGATTCCTGACAAATTTTAGAATCATTTTCACTTTTAACAGAAATATCCAACTTTATCCTCTTAGCTGGTTGTTCTACATCATCCATTTCCTCCTTAATGTTCACAGTACCCACCAACTCATTATCAGTAACTGCAGTACTTTGATCACTTTCCTTATTCAGTTTTTCTTTTTTGGTATTAAACATAGAAGCTATGGTTTGCTGTTGCTTTCTACTTTTAATATTCCTTTTATTTGATGTTTTACCTGAAATAAAAGAATGTAAAATAACTTATTTTTTCAATAATAAAAAAAAATAATAATTGAAAAAATGTTTCAGAAATAGCAGTAGCATCAGGCTGTAAAATTATACAAATAATCTTACTGGCAAATCTTGCAAAAACTTGAAATCTCATTATCTTTTTACTTAAAAAAAAATTTCCTTCATGTTGGAGACATTTTTCATTAGAGTTTAAGAGTAATCTTCCATTCTTTAACTTAAACTTCTGTACATGTTCAGAAGTTGAAGTTTGGACTTATTTTTAAATTTATATATATACAGTAGTATACTACTATAGTAGTTATATATAAATAAAACTACTAAACAGATTTCCAAATGTATATAAGACTAGTACCAGAAATTACACTTCAGTAATTAAAATTAGCTTTCCATGATTAGAAAGAGTTTTTCATAAGCTGAATACTTTAAAAATTAAACATCCATTTGAGACAAAGATTTTCCTTATCTTCTTAAGACATTGATTTAATTACATCCAACAACTTAACTTCAATATAACCTATACTTCAATACATTAATGCAACTTACCATTAACTTTAGCACTCATTACATCAGTAATCCCTTCTACAAAGTTTGGTTCTGAAACGATTTTTAAATCATCAGCAGTAGATCTAGGCTCAGTCTCATCATTACTCTGCAATTTCAGTTTTGTCCCAATATCAAGAAGTTTCCTCATTTCTTTAAAATATTCATTCTGTAAAATTGCCAAAATTATGGTTTTAGCGATCTTTATAAAAGCTAAGTATACAAGTTTGATGAATGCCAAAAATTATTTTCAGCTGCTTACTATTAATAATGTTAGTCAAATCATCAGATTAAGCTAATTAAAATTTATAGGTTTAAAAATTCTTTTACAATAGAAATTTTCATTAAACATTTTTAAGTATGAGAACAAAACTTTTAAAACAAATCACATATTCAACTTAAGAAAAATATTACTACAGAAGAACATCAAATATTTAATTGATACTTAAGTCCCTATTTTTATAATTGGAAATAAATTTTGTAGTGGGAGATAAAATGCCAAACCTAACTCTGTTTTAATGGTAGAATATACTGTAAATTTTGTGGTTAAGATAAAATGCCAAGCCTGAACAGCATTTCATCTCTAAACATTCCATATGAAGGTAGAAAAATGACCAATTCACCAGAGGTTAGCAATTACACAAATTATTTATATATAAACCAGAAATCTTAAAGCAGCTTTCTTCTTTCTTTTCTCTGTTTAGCCTCAGGAACTACCGTCAAGTATTACTTCAGAGGATGAATGAGGATGATATGTATGAATGTAAATGAAGTGTAGTCTTGTACAATCTCAGGTCGACCATTCCTGAGAACTGTGGTTAACTGAAAACCCAACCACCAAAGAACACTGGTATCCACAATCCAGTATTCAAATCCGTATGAAAGTACGGACCTTTACTAGGATTTGAACCTTAGAACTCTCTACTTTGAAATCAGCTGATTTGCAATGTTGTGTTAACCACTAGACCAGCCCAGTGGGCAATCTTAAAACATCTGTAAGCTTCTAATAAACTTTATTTTTCTTAACAAACTAAAATCAAATTGTATTGTACAACATTAAAAATTACAAAATTAATATTGATTGTACAAAATTGTAGGGGAAAATCAGTCAACACTGCCAAATTAATCAATAAATAAAATATTGTTCAATATAGAATAATATGGTATAATGTAATTTACACTTTAATAAAAATATTTGAGAACAAAGAAAAACACAAGATGCTAGAAATTAATAAAACATCTGACAGTAATACAATTACATAATTTTTTTTTTAATAGTCATATCGAACTAACAAAAAATACAAAGGCTTTAAACAATATGTAAGAGTTTTAATTCATCCCATCCTTTTTTTTTTTTTACCTACTTGGTTTAAGCTTATAAAAGACAATTACAATGTTTCATATATTTTTTAATTAACATATTCTATCACTATATAATCAAAAATATCTGATCAAATGCAAAACATTTGGTTCTATGTTCGTTGCATTTGGAGCCAAAATATTTGACTGCCGGCCTCCGTGGCACAAGTGGTAGCGTCTCGGCCTTTCATCCGGAGGTCTCGGGTTCGAATCCCAATCAGACATGGCATTTTTCACACACGCTACATTTCATTCATCTCATCCTCTGAAGATATACCTAATGGTGGTTCCGGAAGCTAAAAAAAAAAAAATTTGACTATCCAATGTGCAGTCTATGTATTCTGTTTGCTTCATATTAAAAAAAAAATAGATAATTAATATTTTTTTTTAAATTTAATAAATATATAAAACAGGTGATTCATAAAGAATGTAACAAACTTTCATAACATATTCTAATGGTAAGATAAAGAAGTTCATATGAATATAGGACCGTAAATGCATTATTGGAATGGTAGCGCAGCAGCTAACTACTAGCCATGCGAGGATAATTAGGAAATTTAAAATAAAATAATTAAATCCTCTGGTATAAAAAAACTGTATAATGAGATTAAATTTAGAATAAAAAGAGAGAGTTGAACAATAATTAGTTTAAATTTTGAATGAACATTCATTTTTTAATAAAACGTATTTAGAAAAATAAGAAAAGTATAAATTAATATTATTTTGACAAAGGTACAGTGAATTTTGAAAACTAATATGACATTTACAATGTAAATAATAATAATTAACGGTGTAATATTATTACTTAATATTTAACATTATACTTAAAATTAATTAAAGTTTGGAAGAAACGAAACAGTAATTTAATACAAGTATTTAGAGAGAAAAATACTGAATAAACATTAGATAAAAGAACAAACAGACAGATAAATAAGAAAACAAAGCGTATACTTATTTAAATAACAAAGTTTTTTGAATTAATATATATGTAGACACTTAAAATTTTTCACCGCAATTTAAAGTATTTTGGAAATAAACTGTAAACTGGATTTAAATTTCATATATCCGCAA
>JAAAKQ030269738.1:0-10633 GCA_010016005.3 Zanna intricata | reverse complement strand
CCTATATCTTAGTAAGTCCTGGCGGAGAATCCCTATTTCTTCTGTCCACCAATATGCTCTCTTTCTGTGTCTGTATGTCTTCTTCACCCAACTCATCTCCTCAGGAGATGAGAGCTTCAGGGATGATGACATCCCTGAAGCTTTCCGGGGTAATGTGGACCGGACCTAGTCTTATGAAGATCCTTTCGACCAGCCTATTCGTCTGGGTTTCATTCAGTCTGACAGGCTTATTCAATATTCTACCCTTAAGAGTGGGGTCCGACAAGGTCAGAAAAACAGCCCGGTGGTCGCTGGCAGTCTCCTCATCAAGAACTCTTACCGACAGTCATCCATATGCCATCTGTCATCTAGAATGACCAAGTCCAGTACAGATGAATGTCCCCTCTCACAGTATGTTGTAGCGTTCAGTATGTTGGTGTAGCTGACAACTCATTCCGCATAAAAATAGCAACACCACAACTCTCTCTACTATATGCACGATCGTATCTGTCACGTGTATAGCCTTTAAATGTTACCACATCTTTTTGTAATAGATGCATTTCTTGGAGGCACATATTAATGGTTCATGTGCGCGCATCAGTGGGAATATGTGGATGACCTCCCAGAGGAGGTTGTTGTAAGGGCTTCCTTAACAGGGAGCTTATTTGGTGGCTTACCACTTGATGTATTTACTCCTGGTCGTATAGACGAAGCTTTAAGAACAGGAGTTTTGAGAGAAATCCCACTGCTGGATTCACTAACTGCAACTAAACGCTTGTTGTTCGCTTTAATCAGCTCTGAAATAGTGGCTGTAAGTGAGGCAACTTGATCAGATAATATCTGAACAAGTTTTTTCAGCTCGTTGCAGGATCCACACGGCTGATTGCCTACGTTTGCAGGAGCCTGCCTTGATGCAGTCGTGGCAAAGAACACATCCGACAAAAGAACATGGCAAAAGAACATACTTTTAGACAAAAGAACTTTTAGCATGCTGAAAGCATGCTAAAAGAAGATAGGATAGATGGTGTTGATTGCTTTTTGTATATGGTAAGATCAAAAAAAAAATGTATGGAGGATATGAACATTGATACACTGGAAAAACGGAAGGTACGTCAACGTTTAAAATATTTAGTAACCGTCTTGCACGTACATCAATAGGTGCACAGTATAACGTAGGTGGTCTTCATATCTTTGAAAATTAGGATTCGAAAAAACTACGGTAAAAGCCGGGTGACTCGGTTGCCCTTTAAGAAGGGACCAATAAAATGTTAAAAGTTGGTCTCGTCTATCACAAAGATATGGTTCACCGCATTGGACGAGTATGCACCGCACTGGACAAGTATGCTAGTAATAGGGCTTGATCTAAAAGCGCCTGCATCAAGACGAAGAAAAGAATGATGTACGGCATCTAACATCTTCAAAACGATATTTCGCGCAGAAGAGTAGGCGATACAGCCGTAATCTAAGCAGGAACCGAACTAAGGAATAGTAAAAATGCAACATACATGATCTATCGGCACCCCAATTTGTATTGCTAAGAACTCGTAGCATATCTAGGAGTTTGGAACATTTCGATTTTAATTGTTTGATGTGATTGACCCACATAAGACTACTATCAAAAACTAAACCTAGAAACCTGATGTCAGGAGAAACAGCAATCAGCTCTCCGTTGAGAAATAGTTGCGGAATGCAAGGGTCCCGGAGCCGAGAAAAGACTACACATTTAGTTTTCTCAGGTGAAAAGGTGAAGTCTGTAACTCTGGACTAGGTTCAAGGCGAGATATTGTGTTCTATAGTAATCTCTCTGCTGTGGCTGTTGAGTGGGACGTAACATATATAGCAAAATCATCAAAAAATAACGAACATGAAACTGATGGCTGCCACAGTAACGTTGTTGATGGCTATGAAAAATAAGGTAGCACTTAAAATGTTTCTTTGAAGCACCCCATTTTCCAAGACGACATTACCCGATAGAGAATCTCCAACCTGAACCCGGAATGTTCGGTCATTCAAGAAATCCTTAATAAATGATTCCCCATTCTTTAAGGGTGTTGAGAATACCGCGCCGCCAGGCTGTATTATAGGCTTTTTTAATATCAAAAAAGGCTGGGGTAAGGCGCTGGCAGAGAAGGATAGCTGATTCCAATGACACTAAATGGTCAATGGAAGACCGTCCTTGTTGGAAATCATACTGTTCTGGAGATAAATAGTCATGTTTCTCCAAATACCATGTAATTCTGCGGTTCACCATTCTCTCCATTACTTTGCATAACACACTTGTCAAGGGAGTAGGACGGAAACTTGAGGAGCTTGCTTTATCTTTACCAGATTTAAATACTGGTACGACAGTGGCTTCTGACCAGACCGAAGGGAAAACTTAGGAGGAGAATAAATTATTATAGATAAAAATAGATGTAGCGCCGAATTAGGAATATGTGAGAGCATGCTCAAACGAATGTTATCAGCTCCAGGGGAGGTATCACGTGAGTTCGTAAGAGCGCGTGACAACTCGCTGAATGAAAAAGGGGTGTTTAATTCACTGACCGAATCACCAACGTTTAAGTAATTTGTTTCTCTGAAATTTGTCACTATATACTGAGGTGAGGGAAACCGACCGGAAACAATGTGACAAGTTATTAGCCACTGCCAAGGGTGTTGTTTTGAGTTCTCCTTCATGAATGAGTCCGAGAATGGATTTTGTTGGAGATCCACAGATTATATAGATCTTTTTCCACAGAACAGACGTGGGAGTGATACGTGAGATTGGTCCATCATGACTTCCTCCTAGCTTCTAAGAACACCCGAAGACACTCCGCTCTAGTTCTTCAGTACAAATCGAGATTTTCACTGGTTGGCCTGCGGTTAAATTTGCGCAGCGCCTGCCGTCGTTTCCTAATGGCGTGTTGGCAGTCATCATTCCACCATGGAACGGAAGGACGTCTAGGGTTTCCCGATGTTTGTGGGATATATCTATTAGCATTCTCAAGGATGAGAGACGTAAAGGAGGATAGTTTAAGGATTAAGGGCATCTGAACTATCATCATATTGTGATGGGAAGGCATTGTGGTAACCATTCCAATCTGCCTTTTCAACAATCCACCTCTGTGGGCGTTTATTTACCTTGCGGTCGACACCAAACGCTGTAATAATTATCTGTGATCACTGTTGTGAAGGTCGTTACAAGCAGACCAAGTAAGACGTGGGAGTAAATTCGGTGTACACAAGGAGAGGTCGATGTTGGACCGTATACTAGATGATGAGGATATGAATGTATATGAACTATCATTCAGTAGACAAAGATCCAAATTTTTTATCAATCGGTTTATCGTACTTCCTCGAGGGGAGCAGAAAATTGAGCCCCAGGAATCGTGACAAGCATTGAAGTCTCCTACTATTATCGCTGGTGATAGTATTTGGGCGAGGAGATTTGAAATCTAGAGCACTGAACTCAGATCGTTAATATATATCGTTAATCCAAAATATCGTCATATCCTTATTTGTAGCGACTCGTATAGTGCACTCCAAGCTTTGGAAGATTTTTACTTTAGATATCCTTTAGTCACTGAAATTTACAATGCAATCGTTGAGTGTAACCACCGCAACACAGAACTGAGTTTCTGTTGGATTCCTAGCCACGTAGGGATTCCAGGTAACGAAAGTGCAGATTCCACTGCTAAAGACGTGTGCAATCAACCTCCTTTCATCACTCGTGTTGCGACTTCTGATTTTATTAATTGTATAAAACAGTTTTTGCGACATGTCATTGGACTTGGTGAAAAATATACATATGAATTTAAAAATATTGGGCATTGGGTTGAAACCTCTCTTTATGTTGATATGGCTTGTAATTATACAGTAACTTCAAAGAGTGAAAAAGAAGTTAAAATAGTTAGTATAGGATACAAAAAACAATGTGTCACTGTAATGATATGTATTACCTGCAGACAGTCAGAAAATACCGCCATTCTTAATATTAAATAAGACAAAAATGACTAAAAAAAAGAATTTTTTCATTGATGTGATAATGAATGCCTACAAAAAAGATCGGATGACTTTTAAAATTATGCAAAAGAAGACCAAGAAAATTTTAAAATATGCTTGTAATCAATGCATTTAAAGTACATTTAGCGGAGTATATTTAGTGAAAAATAGATTGAGGAACTTATTTCCAGGCCATATTATCAGCTACTTATAACGCTTTTCAAAGACTATGTAAGAGAAGAATAAGAAAACTGGTTACATTCAGCAAACAATCCTGCAACTGCTTCGGAAAAAATAAAAAAGTTAATTCTTCAACAATAACGGAATTGTTTCTTATCGCCTAGAACAAAATAATAACTTTTCCGTTTAAAAATGCAGCTTTATAAATCAGGATGGAACAGAAGACGACTTAATGTGGGTTAATTATGATGCTGACACTATTCTCAAAGACAATACTGAAAGTGAAAATGAGTGTTATCCGATTATAACTAATATTTATTCAATTTAAATATGCAATTATTTTATGTACTGTGAATTTTTATTATTTTAATATTAATTTTTACTAGCAATTATTTTATCAAATTATCTATTTGTTTTTACACAATCCTTTGAATTATTACTATTTTTTTAACTATTCTTGTAAATAAATCGTATTATTATTATTCCAATTTTAATTTATCAACTTTTTTTTCACAAAACCCTTTTGAAAATTTATGGGGGGACTTAGAATCGGGGAGAGCTTATGGTATTTGCATAAGTGAAATGGTGTAATTATTTTCCCAAGCTTGAGAGGGAGTATGTCTTAATACCTTCCTCCTCAAGTCTGCGTATGTAGTAAACATTTTTAATCATTCAATATAAAGTAATAAAAAGATATTATGTTACAAAACCGTTTATTTTACGTAACCATACGAATACAGCTAAATGTTAATTCCCACCGTAGCTGTTGAAAGAAGCCAACAAACGTTTTAAAGGTAAATTGGATCTTACCAATCTATTCTTAGTTAATCTTTTAGATTTATTTTAAACATGTACTTGTTACGGCATTATTTAGTGACTTTGTAGCAGTGATCACAATTATCTAACTTGTTAACAAAACAGTACATCTGTAATATGAATTTAATAAAATATACAATAAATTTGTGTAATGGAAAATAATTTTTCAGAGTTTTCTTCAAAGTGATATTTTTAAAGTTTGTCTTTATTTTCGACCATACCTATGATATTTACATTATTATATTATTATTTTTATATTATTATTATTATATATCATATAATATATTTTTTATATCGTGTTTTTGTTAACTAAATCTAATAAGTAGCTACTCTACTTCATTATAATAAAGTGAATATTATGAAAAATTCTTTTTATCGTTATTATTTTAGGTAAGTAATTTCATCAAATGTTGAAATCGTTTTACAAGCTTGTTAGTTATCTACTGGATTTATAAATAACCGTCTTCATTATGTATGAATATAGTTCCTGTAATATAAATTTAAAAAAAAAACAGTCTAAAATTAATAACAGAAATTAATCTGTAATTTTCCGGAAGGTTCCATCACACCACTTTTAATTCATTTAATTTTTTAAATTAAACTCCTTAATCATTGGTTTTTAATTCTTATGGAAGGTTCTGGATTCGAATTTCACTCAGGCTAAAATCTTAAAATTTCCATCACATATTTTAACTTCCAATCTACGTAATGAAATTAAAAAAAATTAAAGTATTTAATTAATGCAAAATAAAAACGCTGTTTAATTTAACCTGGATTTTCCATATAATTTTATATATAGATAAAATTTTTTCATTCCTAGCAATAAAATTATAACTCAAGAAAAGTAAACAATGATCTAACTTATTTGTTATTTTTGTGAACAAAGGGGAAAAACAGAAAAAAAAATAGTAGAATGGTTTGTTGAACTGAATAAAAAAAAAGTTACAAAAATTATTACAAACTCTATCATGTACATACTAAAATTCTCAATTATAATTTACCATAAAACTCAGCTAAAAATATGCCAATATTTATGTCACTTTATCAATTTAATTTATGTCAATATTTTCAGTTATTTTAAAAAAAAATTATTAATTTGAATTTGAATTTATGTCAGTGAAAAAGTCTGTAAATAATTTACACCCTAATAAGAACTCATTTACAAAAAAAAAGTCAAATTGTTAAGTTAAAGTAGTAAAAGTTTAACCAAATTTATAGAAATCCTACTTTAATAGATGTTACTACCCTTTTACTTTCTGGTAACATTTAAAAGTTTTTATTTATAGAAAAATAATAAAACAAATATTCACTTAGACTCGTTGAAACAGGTGAAAGTTGAAGAAATGTATTTAAATTAAATTTCTGTGTCTTAAGCTTTTAAAAGTATTTTCAATGGTTATTTTTTGTTGCACTAAAATATACTCGTACTTATGAATAAAACTTTAATTTAGTCCAATTCTTCTAGATTTATAGTTACATCTCATCCAGAACACCACGTCTCATCCAACCAATTTTACAAAAATTTAATAATCAGTTCTTCAAAAATAAAACCTACTTCAAATTAATAAATATAAGTAAATCTCTATTGAAATATAAAAGCAAATTAAAAGGTTGACAAATATACAAACAGAATTTTGTAACATCTAAAGATTTGTAACATCTAGAGATTGTAACATCTGAAGATTTTTTAACTCTAAGAGTACTAAAATCTATTGGAAAGAAGAGGTAAATTTTCATCAATAAGCAATACATTACCTCTTGTTATAAATTGGAGCAATCGAGAAAATTCAAAACTGACATTTCTCTTAATATACTATTATTTTGCATTATTATTTATCTCATTTACATTTATTACATAATTTGACGTGGGTGAATGATCCGTATTTAGCACGATATCGACTTCCCCACAATTATTTCAACAATACAATCACGGTCGCCAATTATAGTGAGAACATGATTCGTATAAATATCCACCACGATATCAAGCCTTCTCACAATAATTTATTTAACACAACAAAATAAACAAACATTTACAACGCTTAACAAAATCTACTTGAAACAATTTGTACTTCGCGCAATGATACCACTAACACTACGTCACACTAATGAACCAATGCACGGGTCTCTCATCCCGTTTATATACCGTTAGCTTGTCTTTCTAGCAATAAGTAGAAGATTCTATTTGCTTCTATTACAAATATCTACATTATTTACAAATATAATTAACACTAAACAATATAAATAATTACTTCAATTACAGAATTAAACTTTATAAATATCAATTGCCAAATAAAAATTCATTCTTAAGTAAAAATAATAATTCAAACAAAAATACAACTTTGCTGTTTCTAGTAGCAATCTCACACTTTCTAGAAGCTTCTAGTAAGTTCGAAATGTGACCACTAGAGAAAGATTGAATTATTTAAATATTATTAACATACAAATGAAATAATATCAACAAAATATTATTATTAAATATTGAAATGAAATAATATTAACAAGATACCATTATTAAATATTATTAACATAACAATTTAATAATGTTTATTATTTTAAATAGTTATAAATTTATTTTGTGGACTTCAATATATTTGGGGAGTTATAATAACTTTTATAAAAACCTTGTACTACAACAAATTTTATTTATTATTTTATTTATATTTGTGTAATACTTTATGTGTGTGTGTGTGTGTGTGTATGTGTGTGTATACTCTTAAAACTGCATAACCATAGAAAGACCCTATAATTGATATCCCGGGGAATTGTAAGGAGTGAGGTGGTGTAATCATTATAATTCTAACCTTCTGTAGAAAACATATTATGGAAATCTGTATGGTAAGTTTCTTCAGAATAATAAATAAATAAATTCAGAACATTTGTAAAGTAAAAGAAAAACAATTATTATTGTGATACAGTAAGATCAATAAAGCGAGTCTGAGTATCAGATTCCTACCAAATATTATGAAATTAGAAGAAAATATAATAGTTGGAGGAATCCAGAAAGGGACTAAAAGGTAACAGGTCCATCTAACAATTGTCTTTTGTTATACTGCTCGGTGACACGCATAAACACTAGTTACTACCTTGAGAAAAGTCACCAGAACAGGTTTGGAATGCATGAGAACGAAAGCCTCAGTCGATCATTCTCACGCTTTGAGTTGGATCTGGTCCAGCAGGTAAAAGGAATACCACTAAGACTAACTAAAGATCAGTTCTGCGAGGAGAGGCTGCAAGACATGAAGTTACGATGTCAGTACCAGTGAGATGGGAGATGTTCGCGTTCGGTAGAGTTCTGCGAACCAGTCCACATTACAACGTCAGTCCAACGAGGAGAGTCTGAGACATCAGTCGGCGAAAGCATTCAGTGGTGAGGACAGATGAAGGAGCAAATTTTTAGTATTAATTAAGTTTTGATATGATTAAGGTGACGCCACGAGTAATTCCAGTACACAAGAATACTGGAATTACTATTGGTGCGTTACTGTAATACTAAAAGTGAAAGAAACTATTTACTAAATTTCATTCATTCATTTAGGAAAAGTATCTGCCAATGAAAGAACTTTGTACTTGGATTATCTATTGTATGATAGTTTCTCAATACAAGACTAGTAGTTAAAAGTGTTAAGAGTAGCGGTTATGCTAGTTACTTTTACTTCTTTGTACGAATTAAAGGAAGAATTGTGATTGTGAAAAATTTTGGTTTTCAGATTTCAATGGAAATATCTGTTTTGACCATCCCTGAATCCATTTTGAATAGTTTTGGCATGATGTCTGTATGTCTCAAGCATAACTAAAAAATGATTAGCCAAAGAATGTTGAAATTTAGGATTTAGGATTATTGTAACATCTAGTTGTGCATCTCCCCTTTTGATTGCAACCAATTGAATCGAAAGTGATCAAAAAAGGCCAAAATCCAAAAACATTTGGGTTTGAACTTTTTCTTAACTGCAATAATAAGCCCTCATTGAGAGCTTTTCAACGACATATCATATGTGTTGCTTATTTGCCTTGGTTCCAAAGTTATAGTCAAATAAAACTTTAAGTAACAAATATTTGGATCTTACAAGGGAAGGCACATCGGTTCGAATCGAACTTCATCTCCTTTTTTCTTTTTTTAACTTTTTTTTAATTTAAATATATTAATTTATTAATTATTATTAACCTCTGATTGTAAAAAAAATTCAATAAATAATAATTCAATAATAACAATATTAAAAAAAAAAAATTAAAAAAATCAGAAATTATTACTGAACTAAAATATTATGAACTTCTAAAAATGTTTATATGTAATTTAATAGGCATATTACATATGTGTAGTGTAATAGATTTGGTGAAACATCTGATTATTTAATATTAGCTGAACATTATAATTTAGAATCGTATTATTTTTCGATTTTCTAGTTAAATATTATGTACTTCAGTAAATTTATGTACTTTTTATGTATAAAATATATGTACAAAATCATGTGGTATTCACATCAGATTTTTCTTTATTTCTATTATTGAATTATTATTTATCGTAAAAATTTTTACGATAAATATCTTAATCAGGGGTTCAGAATTATTAATAAATCAATATATTTAAATTAAAAGAAAAAGTTAAAAAAAAGAAAGGGAGATGAAGTCCGAGTCGAACCGATGTGTACACTTGTAAGATCCAAACATTTTATTAATTAAAATTTTGTTAGGTTATTACTCTGGAACTAATGAAAATAAATACCACTTCAATACATCGTTGAAAAGCTCTCAATGAGAGCTTTTTACTGCAGTTAAGAAAAAGTCCAGAATCCAAATTTTTTGAGGTTTTGTTTCAGTTCATTGGAATCAAAATGGGAGGTGCAGAACTAGTTGCTACAACAATCCTAAATCCAAAATTTCAACATTCTACTAATCGTTTTTGAGTTATGCGAGATACGTACGTGTGTACATACATCACCCCCGAAACCAGTCATAATGGATTCAGGGATGATAAAAACGGTTATTTCCGTTGAAATCTGAAAATCAAAATTTTTCCCATTACAATAAATACTTCCTTGTACTTCGTACATGGAAGTAAACAATTATATCAATTCCGTCTGTAACCATTATGTGGCCGCAATACTAAACATACATTAACCAAACTTTACAGGACCCATATCCACGCCTTCAGGATCGTTTTAAAACAAAAATTCAACAGTTACAACTAAAAAAGAGGTCAAAAAGTGCTCCTTTTTTGGGCAACATTGATATATATATATTTGTGTGTGTATTAAATTATCTCTTACATGTCAGTCATCGCCTAGTAGTCGCATTACTTAACATCTAAAATCCAAATTTTAAAGGATCAATATTCGTCTACGAGATGTATATAAATTGAAATAAGTTTTAATTAATATAGTTATATTCATGGATTAAAAAATAAAATAGAATAATCTACACTTAAAAATTAAATTACATAATCTGTGCATTAGTTGACTGCGTGCTGCTTTTAGCGGGAGCCGTCTGTAGCCGCCCACTATTTGAATCTGAAGCCACTGAAACTTTGCATTGGCACTCGACTATACGAGGGTGGTCTGAAAAGTTTCCGACCTCAACATGAGGATAGCAGCACTCGTCGGTGACAGCACTCGAATTTCGTTATTCATCTGTTGACAGTTACTCACCAAAGTTTCAGCCATTTTGGACGCGCAGTTGTTAT
>JAAAKQ030269727.1:0-10633 GCA_010016005.3 Zanna intricata | reverse complement strand
TCACCAAGGCTACCTTCCAACAAGTCGGAAAGCAACCCCAGCTAAGGCACCCCGAGAACAGCCTGCCAAGCGGCTCTTAAACTGGCCTTAAACTGTTTAAACAGTTTCTCAAAATTGTATTCGGGTGAATTTCAACACTGTGCATAGTTTTCTTTAAATATCCTGTAATTACTATTTTGGTAGTAGACTTCGCCTAGCATTGGATCGCGTGTCGCAATTTATATAATTTGAAAAGTATTCTCACTCTAATTCTAAATTGCTAGAGAATTTACCAAGAGCTTTTCCAATTTAAAGAAATTCTAAAATTGTTATTAATTTACAGAACGGTTGCGTAGTATTGCTTTCTATAGGAAATTAACGCTTTCATGCAGAAAAATGAAATAATTCCTATTGTTTATTGGCTGTTGTTAAACCAAGTAGAAATTTTGAATAATAATTATTTAAATTCAACTATTTAATTGAATTTATCATACATTATTTTCTATAAACTTTAGAGAATGAGTTTTCTTTCCTCCCCTCAAACGTTTTAAGATCATAGGTAACTTTTATAACTAGTTAAACTAGTGGCAGCGGATCGGCAGTACATATTTTTATCATTTTTATTTAACTAAAATGTACGTTGAATTATGTTCAACTAGTGAATATTAGTCCACCGGAATGGTCTAATGGTTAACTCATCATCGCAAATCAGCTGATTTTGAAGTCGAGATTTCTAAGGTTCAAATCCTAAAAAAGGCAGATTTGAATACTACATTGTGGATACCGACATCCTTTGGTGGTTGGGTTTCAATTAAACACACATCTCGAGGAATGGTCAACCTGAGACTGTACAAGACTACACTTCATACACATTCACGTATATCACCCTCATTCAGCCTCTGAAGTAATACCTTAAAGTTTTTTCAAAGGCTAAACAGAAAAATACAGAGACTAGTTAACAATAAGCGACTTCCCCATGGCCCAATGTGATGAGGATTAATATGTATTACATATAAACGAGGTGTAACTTGTACAGACTCAGGGGCGACCATCCCTGAAACGTGTGGTTAATTGAATCCTAAGCAGCAATGTACACCGGTATCCGCTGTTGGCTAGCCTAATTACATCTAAATTATGAGCAAAAATTTCTAAAAATTTTGAGAATTGATTTGTCGAAGTTTCTCAGTTTTATCATTTCCATAAATGTTATTGTTTTTCAAACATTTTTAGTTCTTGGAAAGAGGTAAGGTAAGGTAAGGACGCTTTCTATACAATGATAGTCAGCCATAATCAGAATTTAGCATATAATGAAATAACTTTATTCATCTTTTATTAAAAATTAATGAATTCATACGGATATTTTTTATAATTTGTTGTACACAATTACCCCTTCCAAAATAATGTTTTATACTGGTTTATATACCGAAAATAAAATCAGAGACGAAATGGGAATTGAGACAATATTTCTCACCTCCCAATTTTGATTAGTATTATTTCATATAACTCACATATATGAATGGTAATTTTTAAATTTCAGTCGGAGAAGTGAATTCTGTCACTGTATATTACTTTTTCAATTAATGGAATAACTTTATCAACTTTGTCAATTAATGGAATAATTATAATTGAATTGTGGAGTTCTGCAGTAGAAGTAGAGTTAAGTATTTGTATCGTTAGTCGTCGGGTCAGAAGTATTGAACAATAACAAATTAGAGATTTATTAATAAATCAAAGCTATCGTAATTTATTGGATTCACCGTCTAGTTTCTAATCTCTTCGTACCGAACCCGATTGGCTAGTTAGCATTATCACGTTCTACGTCACATGTATGAATAACGATTTCCTAAACTTTAATTGGCTTATCTTATTCCATCACGTAAGCTCATTTCTGTAAAATATTTACTATGATTTGTCTTTAAAAGATGGGATAAAAAGCCTTTTTGGTATATTAAATCAGCATTTTTGATAGAAGTTAACATATTGAAAATCCTGCGATAACTTCAGAAATTACCCAAAAAACATTTTCAAACGAATTCTATTATTCTCATTATAAATTTAATGTTTCTCTATGTTTTTAGCTCTTTTATCTTTACGTTTTAATCAGAATAAACAATGAAATCTTTATCAGACTATATAATTCCTTTCTCTGATTACAGATTAGTGTTGTATTATGCTTTATTACATTTATGAATGACAATTTCTTAAAATTCTATTGTTCGATTAATTTTTATTGTAGCCTAATTTTTTTTTAGATTTTTTAAAAAATTTTATCCGCGAGTAAAGATAAATGAACCGAAAATAGAAAAATTGCAATGCTGTATAATCAGTAATAAGTTTCTTCATTTTTCGCTAAAATAAATTTAAAAATATTTAAAACACGACTTCTGTAGAAATTAATTACTTTTTTAATTATAAAAGTAAAAAAAAAATAATTAAACTAATTTGAAAAAAAAAAAAACAAAAATTATAAAATTAATTTAAACAAGTTTTTATGTATTTCAGTTTTGGGAGAAAAAACTAAACCAAGTTTAACTTATTTACTACAGTTTAATTTGTATTTAAATTTGAAATTTAAGGAAGAACAAAAAAAAAACCTATTATTTTTTTTATTTTATGAGAAATTATGTTCGGTTTTAAAATATATATATATATATTTTTTTTTTTCTTTACCTTCGGAACTACGTTAGGTATCCTCTGTTGTTATACCTAACGTATGAAGATGATAGATGTGTAGCCTGTGTGAAAATGACATGCTTGACCGAGATTCGAACCCGGGACCTCCGGATGAAAGGCCGAGACGCTACCACTCACCTCACGGAGGCCGGCCGGTTTTAAAGTATTAACAATTTCTAAGTTTTATTTAGTATTTGGGTAGGACTACTGATACCCGGTACCAGGAAATGCAAACATGAGGTCATCTGCATTAAGACGAAAGTAAGAAATACGATATAAGAAATCTCGTATTTATGAGAAAAGTAGGAAATATATAAGATCGTAAAGACTTTTTTTTTTTAATCGTTTACAAATACATACAAAACGTCGTGACTATTGTGAATTTAAAGTTGAATGTTAATCGAATTTATTTTATGAAAAAATAATTATAATTATTTTTTCCACAATCTATAAAAAAACTACCAATATTAAAATAATAAAATTTTTAAAATATTCTTTTAGGAATTGATTCAGATTCTGATCCTAATTATTAAATGTTTTATAGTATCTTTAAGGAGTATAGTCCTAATTTGTTTCACATTTTTTTTGAGTTTATTTTTAGATTTTGTTTAATAGAAATATTTGATTTAGCTAACGGTATATATTACGATATTTGATTTAGTTCTTCCAAAACTTCATTATCAGCTAAAGTGTGATTTCCATCATTATTTAATGATATTACCGTATTACTATCAGTTAATACATTCTTATCTACCCGAATAAATTCTTCAAATGCAATTTTTTTTTTTATTTACCTATGAGCAAGGGCTTTAATTTATCCATCTCTGCCATATTAGAGTTGACCAATAAAAGGGTGAACCTTTCTTTGGTGACCGTTCTTTCTTTGGTTTACCGTTGTGTATTTCTATTTTTTTTTAAATTCATTGGTCTTGTCAGCTGTACATTTATAAAATAAAGCAGTTTTGTCTACATTAAAAATATTTTTTGGTCATAGATTTCAATCATTTCAGACAATGAAGCTGCCTTCTACTCATCAAACACTTGTCATCTACTCTTGCATTTGAAAATTTTTCTAGTCAATTTAAATTTTACATGACCGAAAATTTTACAAAAATGTTGTCCTATTCTTTCTGAAGTGGATCTTCAGTTATTGTCTCTGCTCTGTTTGAACCACTCAACGATACAATTTTTAACACCAGGAACTCAGCTTCTCCTTACAGCTTACAATGTAAATTACCTTCATCTAGTCGTTTCCGAATCTCTGTCTCCTTCTTTAAAATGTTAGACTAACTGCTAGATGAAATGTTAAACTCAAGAGCAGTTTCTTATTTCTTTCTTCCCCATGCATTCACTTCTCAGATAATTTTTAATTTATTCTGGTGGTTAAACTGCTTACCTTTTTTTTTAACACTGATTGCATTGTACTTAGCTTTAATAAACTACAAACTACACGCATACTACACTACAAATAGTATGTTTGTAAATGCTATTCATGCATTGTTGTAAATGCGGACAATGATCATACCCAAGTAAGAACATTCTACACTGACAGTTTTCGGCAGAAATCGACAAGTTACAGTATGCTTATCATCAGAATAGGAATTCTTTAGCTAGGCTTCACGGCAAGAATTTTGAAACGTTAAAATAATAAAGGTGACGATATATAAGGTTCCGATTTAGGAATGGTTTTCGAGTTGGCGAAGTAATCATTTGATCTCTTCCACTTACTGAGGTACAGTCTCCTACAACAATTTTTTCTAATTAAGCTCGGTTTTCTCAACAGAAATGAAAAAAATTTCCATAATCTAGAATTTCGAGTTATCTACATTCGTGTTATCGAGAGTCATCTGTAATAGGCAAGTATTGCTGTTGAAAGTATTTTATCTTTGTATTTATTTGTATCTTTTTAAAATGATCTTAATAATCATTAAAGAAATCTTTCTTTAAAGTAACTGATGGGGAAAATAAATTTTTTATATCTTTTAGTTACGTAATTAGTTGTTATTTAAAAAAAATGTTGATGATTTTATATTTAAAATACCATCATATCAAAAGAATGTAATCCCTAGAGCATTTTCTTGTATAAAATTTATACAAGTTTATTTAAGTTG
Organism: Zanna intricata; assembly: GCA_010016005.3. Taxonomy (NCBI): domain Eukaryota; kingdom Metazoa; phylum Arthropoda; class Insecta; order Hemiptera; family Fulgoridae; genus Zanna; species Zanna intricata. The sequence continues at coordinate 5,870 of JAAAKQ030269727.1, read as the reverse complement.
TATTTTAGAAAAGATAAAGTTTTACTTGAAAGATATTCATTAGAAAAGTTTATTTTATATAACTTGAACGAAAGATTTTTGAATTTATGCGATTTATTTTATTAAGATATTTTGTAGAAATGTTATTAGTCAAACTGGCAAAGGTTTTGGGGGAAAAATGAATAAATATTCCTAAATTCTTTATTGAACAAACTTAAGCTATATTTATTTAATATTAAAACATAGCATATAGTAATCCTACTGTACTATTTTTCCTTTCCATTAATGTTAATGGATTTGAAAATTGAATTTTTTAGCGTATGAGAAATGCCATATCTGACCGGGTATTCGAACTTGGGACTTCCGGATGAAAAGCCGAGACGATATCACTCGCGCCAAAGAAAGATGATGTTCTCTGAGGCGTTGTGGATATTACAAAAATATTAAATTGTGAGGAGGTTCAACTTACTTTACCGAAAACCCAATTAATTAAAAATTAATTAATTTAAAAATATTTTAATAATTTTTTTTTTGTTTATATGATCATTGCTAATAATTAAAGTGAAATAATTTTTATTTTAAATACTCCATTTAAAATCTTTCTCGCAATAATATTATTAACATTTCATTAAAATTTAATTTGAATTTAATTTACGAAATGAATATATAAAAAAAACTAGAAAGCTTTTATTTTAAATTTGATTTTATTCGTCTTAAAATAATAATTTTGTGTATTAATCCTTTTTGATAAAAGATAGGTACTTTTGTATTAAGATAAATGTAAAAATGTCGAAATGAATTAAAAATCTATTTGATAAAATTAGCATTTACATTTTTAAGAAACTTAAATCATTCCTTTTTTTTTTTTATTTACATTTTAATTTAATATGAATCCTAATCGCATCCATTTAAATGTTTAAACGTTTTAATTAGCGATTAAACTTGTTGGATTAAAGCATCATGGGAATTCAATTTAAAATTTTAGATTTGTATAATTAGATGTGAAATCTGGATATTAATTTTTGCAGTCATAGTATCTTTTAACTTGTATCTGTACAAAATTTAATCATACAATTATTTTTATTCTGGCTATGTTAAATAAAATTGAAATAATTTAATTAATGACGTAATTGATTTGCATTATATGTGCGTCGAAACGCTTGTATAGTATAGTTTTTGAAATTTCTAGACGTATGATTAACTTTAAATCCTGCCTCCGAAAAAATAATTGGATGGGGTGAAGTGAGGAAATAAGCTATCAAAAATTAATTTTCGTCAATATTTGCAAATTAAAATATTTTAGTTCTTTTTTTAATTTCTTCATTAGATATTTGAAATTTCTATAATTGCAGGAGAAAAATATATTATAGTTTTTTTTATGACTTAATTGATGCCATAATAAATTTTTAAGTTACTCCTAAGTAAGTTTGATAATAAGCATGTAATACGGGGCTTACGGGAACGGTATAACCGGATCCGGTTCGCCTCATCCCTAAAGTTACAGTCAGGCAATAAGATCCAGACCGGAGGGCCAACCTGCATGCCGGATTCACAGCCGGTAGACGGGAAGGCCCCTGGGGTTGCGCAATACTTGAGTGTAGGTCCGACCCAGGAGGCAAGAAAAAAAAAGATACGGGGCTTAAGGAACTCCCATAATATGTCAACCCATAACAAAAGTTACCAGTAAGCAAAGTTCTTTAAGTTCATTTGTAAAAAACATATATCTATCTGCCTTCCCTTCATAGTCCATAGAAACAAACATTAACCAGATAATAACCAATGAACAAATAGTCAATAATAACAGTTAAATAATCAAGCGATAGCGAGTCAATAGATACACATAACCATTAATTAAAACAATACAACTTATAACTACGTACAAAGATGTAAAGAAATAAAAAAAGTATCATCGCTAGTTATGGTGATAGTAACTGGAAACTGTCCTTCAGTAGCCTTTAAATCAGTCACATGGAGAGGTTTCAACCTTCGGACGTCCCTAGTGTTATCAAGCAGTTTGATCGCTAGGTGGTCGACGTAATTTTTTAGAAGTTGTTGATATTTAACTCTGTATTGTCTAACAATCTTACGAACCGATGGAAGCTCCAAATATTCATGAATCTCATTGTTCTGTGTGAAATATGGCACCTCCTCAATTGTTCTCATTACCTTGTTTTGGAAGCGTTGTATGACATCTACGTTACTATTACTTTTAATTTGAAATAACTTTTTATTTTGTCTCGCACATATCCTTAACATAAGTCCAGATCGGTCGTGGAATAACTTTGTAAATCATAACTCTATTGGTTAGCAGTAGCCTATACTTCGCATTCAGTTGTTTTCTTTTCATCTTCACTTGATATTTCCAGATCAAACCTCAATCTAGATGTAGTCCTAGGTACCTGACACTCCGTTTGTAGGATCAAGACACATCCATATTCACACCTAGGACAGTCACCCTTTCTCATGGCAAATGTGCCGTGCTTCGATTTATATGCTTAACTTCTATCCTCCATTTTATTTTGCCATGCGTACAAGGTCTAATGCCTTTTGGAGCTCCTACGAGGCTAGTCCAGGGTCTTAGAAATAATATGAATAGCAGTATCACTGGCAAATATGACGATGATGCAACTTTCCACGGTTGGAAGGTCCGCAGTGAATAATGAATACAGCATAGGACAGCATCATGGAAAACCGACCTGATGTCAAAGAATCCTCGATAACTCATCATTAAATGTTACCCGAGAGAAACGTATATCAAGATAATTCCATAAAGACGAAGAAGTTTGTAGAAGGGTCGAAGAAGTTTTAATTTTAATTAATAGAGCAGATCAGGCAATCATACTTTGTCAAAGGCCTGTTTGATATCCAAGAATATCGCCGAATAGTATTTTTCCGCATTCCCCTCCGAGTAGCATTTTCCTTCCAGACATTCACTGATGAAGTTAACTACTCTATGGGACTATTCGATGGTGGTTTTAAAAATTATCTTTATTTTTTCTCGATGCAAAAAAGGAGGAGATTCTCATTTTAACTACTTCTTCATTGGTTATTACCTGTTTATTGTTTGTTTTTATGGAATATGGAGGGAAGACAGATTGATAGATAGATGTTTTTTACTGATGAACTAAGAGAACATTGCTTACTGGTATTCTGTTTTCAAGAATGAGAGATTTTCATTCTTCGTAACAGAAAGAGCAGTTTAAAATCGGTTCATAAATAAAAACGTTTCAACAATCATAACTATTGTTTGATATTTTTCGAAGGCTTAATTCATAAGAAGAGTTTTTTAACTCAAACACAATTAATTAGTTAAAACTAACTGTGTTTACGGATAATTATAAGAACGATTAATGATTAGTTTTAGAATAAATTTGACCTGCGAATCAGTAATTTTTGTGGACATTAATGTACGGATATCTGGCATAATTTTTGGGCGTTTGATTTTGTTATTTGGTTTTGATTCGTCTGTGACCTTTAAAGTACTTCTCGATTCTTGCGATTTTTTTCTTCAGTTAATGTTTTATTCAGTTAATCCAAGTAATTCAGTTAATTTTTTTTATTTTTTATTCAGTTAATGTTATGATTTCATGTTTCGTTTATATCATATCACAAGGTGTAGAGTTTTAGGAATTTTGACCGAAAATGTTGTATTTCAAATACTAAATTTTATTTTATAATAATTTCATTTTCCGTTTCAGTTCTTTGAAGCAGACCGTGCAACCAAATTCTGTGTACTGTGGACTTGGTAATGGCAACTAATAATATATATTGAAGTTAAACGTTTGTCTTTCCTTGTGCAATGTTTACTGATTAGGCTTAATTGAAACCAGTTAAAATTTGAGATTATCCGTTAAACAGTTCATCTATTATTTTTTATCAAGTTCTCATTAACAAGATATTTCTACCCAAGCGATTCTAGAATATGAGACAACCACAATTATCCGGTGATTTCCATAAATAAAGATTCGTCTACTTTTGTAAGTATCTACGAAATAAAAAAAAGAAGTCTCTCCTAATATAGGAATTCATTGTATCGTGTATTTTATTTCATAATGTAATTGAGTCAACCGAATTCAATGGAAATTATATATTTTTATTAAATTTTTATGTTGATTCGACATTCAAGATTGCATTTATATGTTATCCATTTACATGCACCATATTATCTACCCGCCAGATACTGAAGTTTAATATAGCTTCAATTCTGTCTAGGTTGTAATAAATAATATATATTTATAATTCATCAGTTTACGTCTTCTTTCTGTTACTTCTTTCAAGATTTTTTTTTTCAATTTGTAAGAATTGAGTTTACTTTTATTACAATCAGTTTCACAAGTATTTTGTTGCAGAGGAATAAATACAAATAAAGTGAGATTGAGTTTCTTACTTCAACAAAATCAGTATTTACTTTACTTTCTACTTATGAATTTCTTTTGACAGTATAATATAAATATTGAAAAAAAAATCCAAGGAAATCGTTTTATCTATTTGTGCTATTTTCTTTTAGCTTTTATATTATTTTCAGTTTTATCATTTTTGTTTAATTTATACTTTTATCTAAATATTTATGTTCTCTCCTTTTTAGTTATTCATTAATTTTCAATCTAAGTAAAAGTTGTTTTTTACATTTTAATTAAAAAAATTATTTTAACGTAAATAAATTTGAATTAGTTAATGAAAGGATTAAATGATATCTTTTAGTTATTATATGCGTAGTTATTGCATATATTTTGCTATAATCATAAAAAATGTGGTTAAAACTTAACACATAACAATATAACTAATTTGAAGGATAGAAAAAAATCCTATTTGAATCATATTACGGAAAATAAGACGAGAATTTGTATACGAGATAATATATATATATATATATTTTTTTTTTATTTTTTAAATTTATTTCCGGAACCTCAGTTAAGTATATCTTCAGAGGATGAGATGAATGTCTTGTAGCATATATGAAAAATGCCATGCCTGAACGGGATTCGAACCCGGGACCTCCGGATGAAAGGCCGAGACGCTACCACTCCGCCACGGAGGCCGGCTACAAGGTAGTATATTTTTAAAAAAATATCGTATTAAAAATAACTGATAAAAAAAAATAGTATTCCACAGTTATTCACAAATTAATTTATTTAAACTCTTTGTAGTCTTCTATTTCTTCATTGTGGTCTTAAAACACTCATTACATTAGCCCAAAGATAACCAGCATTTACCGATTAAGGTCAATAAATTATGATAATAATTTTGTATGGTATGGGAATCCTATTGTGAGACATTATTTCCAGGTATTGCTTCTGTCGACTGCGATAATTGTCATTCTTTCATTTATGCTATTAATATCCAATTCTGTTTTTATTTTTTCATTCTGTACCCGATTTAACCGTGTGACACCCTTCAGCCTCCTTAGAAATTTCAGTTCCGCTGTTTATATCACTCTCTTTCTATACCTTATTTTCTTTCATTGGTGCTTATATCATAAGTAATCCTGGTAGTAAGCTAGGCAGCCAGATATATCATAAGTAAGATATCTTTTTATGGCAACCCATGACTCGTTTCCATAAAGAAGAACTGGGGTGGCCATTATCTTATAGAATTTCAATTGTGCCTCTTTCCTAGCTCTGTCATTAAACATCCTGCTTATGGTACTGAAATTTATTTACTTTCTTCTCTATGTCAAAGTCCTTATCAACGCTGGTATCATATTATTGATAATAATTGCAGTGAGACACTAGTTCAAGTACTACATTGTCCAGTACTAACTTTGAACGAATCCGGCACTTACTTCTGAATTTTTGTTTTGCTAAGAGTAATTGAGCTGAAAAAGTAAGAAATGAAGAAATACTGAGAAGGATAGGGGAGGATAGGAGTCTTTTACGGACTATAAAGAAGAG
>JAAAKQ030269683.1:0-10633 GCA_010016005.3 Zanna intricata | reverse complement strand
TTGTTTGTACCGTATGAATCACCAATTCTTTGTTAATCTACCCTAATTTTGTGAGATTTTTCGGATGAAAAATAAACGAGAAATCATGTGCGTAACATTTAAAAATGTGGCCGTAGCCAAAAGGTTAATAATTTGTCCCTCAAAGTCTTTTGGACTGCTTTACAGCACGTTGCCATATTGCACATAGCTCAGATTGATTATTATGTAGGCTGATCTCACAGCTATTTTGATACATGGCAGGCCAGATATTACTCATAAACTAAGAAATAATTCCTTTGCTTCATCATGACAGTAAGATTAGTGCTATGAAATTAATTAAATGTTTATTGAAATGAATTTTGTTAACAATTTTGTCACAGTAAACAAAATTATCTTTTATTTGATAACTAAACTATATTTGTACGTGCTTGCGTTCAGAACTAACGAATGTAAACATTATAATGATCTAAAAACTTAAAACTATTCCAATTTACTTTCCTTGTACAATAAATACTTATAGTCATGTTTTCACAAATGGCTTTTTATGCAATTAAAATATAAATACTAAGTTAAAAATGTTTTTTTAAATACAGTTAATACAATAAATTACGATTAAAATAACTCGTATATTTGAATAGACATTTAACACTTATAAAAAATAAAAATTGTTAAAATAATTTATTTTCTTTATTAAGACCACTGTGAAGATTTGTTGTGAGTCACGTTTATATTAATAATGAAATATGAATGTCTGAAGATATTTATAAATGACTCAGGGTGAAATAATTTGCAGGAGTGACCAGTGATAATTGATACTACATCATAAAATGATGCCTATCAACAATTAATATTGTTTACTATGACTTATGCATTTATCACAGATTTAATTAATAATCTTTGTTAATGACATCATAACTGATCTAGTCATTTCAATCACTATTTTTACTGTGGAATAACCCCAGACTGTAGAATTTAAGTTTCATACTGATTTTTCATGCGAATACCATAATGAGTTTCCGTATGTTAAGTTATGGATTGTTCAGCCCACCGGGCTGGTCTAGTGCTAAACGCGACATCGCAAATCAGCTGATTCTGAAGTCGAGAGTTGTAAGGTTCAAATTCTAGTAAAGGTAGTTACTTTTATACGGATTTGAATACTAAATCGTGGATACCGGTGTTCTTTGATGATTGGGTTTCAATTAACCACACTTCTTAGGAGTGGTCAGGACTGGTTCTCAGGAGTGTACCTAAGATTGTACAAGACTACACTTCATTCACATCATCCTCATTCATCCTCTGAAGTAATACCTTACGGTATTAACAAAGGCTAAACAGATAAAGAGAGAGTTATGGATTGTTCAAATTCGAATTGCATGAAACGAAATACAAACAAATGTTCATAATTCAGACAAGGAATATATTTATTTAAACAATGAGTGACTTGTAATAAAAGTAAAATATGAATTTATAAATGTTCATAAAGATACTTGCGTTGCATTGAAAATTAGTTATGTAAATATTACAAAAAATAAGATATAAAATTGTTAATGATCGTACATGGCTGATATTGTGTGACGACTGACTCGTAGAGCTAGTCGGCACGCATATTCCCATTAGTTGGAGTGACAGTACGAGCGCAAACAGATTGGTCTTTTTTTTTAATTCTATTTATTCTGATACAAAAATGTATTGTTTTTGTTTTATTTCATATACAAAGTTTTTTTTCTATTGTTAATTAATAAAAAAATTCCACATAATAATATAAATCATTCTAACAATATTTGGTATGAATGGGGTGAATTAACTTTGATGATGTGTATGAACATAAAAGAAGTGTAGTCTTGTACAATCTCAGGTTGACCATTCCTGAGATATGTGATTAATTGAAACCCAACCACCAAAGAACACCAGAACCCACAATCTAGTATTCAAATCATATAAAAGTAACTGGCTTTACTAGGATTTGAACCTTAGAATTCTTGACTTCAAAGTCAGCTGATTTGGGATGACAAGTTTAACCACTAGACTAACCCTCAACCATGTTTCTTATATATGCTATAATTATTGAGTATCTTTACTAAGCAGATGGATAAGTGGAAAGCCAAAGTATATGCCTTTTGCTGTTCATATAGTACGGAAACAGCCTAAGAATCACTTCGCATTCTCTATTTTTGTATCATAAATAACAAAGACATTACAAGTAAATTTAAAAAATCTGTAGCATATTTTAGCCTACCTTCAGCAATAAAATCTCATGCAGTAACATTTAAACCTTTCTGTTGTAAAATTGGGAATTGTCTTTTGATGGAATTGTTTGATAACATAGTCTTGGTTTTTTTTTCTTTTTTTTATCTGTTTAGCCTCCGGAACTACCATTAAGGTATTACTTCAGAGGATGATAATCTCAGGTCGACCACTCCTGAGAAGTGTGGTTAATTGAAACCCAACCACCAAAGAACACCAGTATTCACGATCTAGCATTCAAATCCATACAAAATTTCTTATCTTGATAACATAGTCACTGGATTCTTTTCGTTTTGAGTTTCAAACCAAGGTTTACCTTGCATCATTGCAAAGTAGGGTTCTAAAATTTTGTCTAGTTTATGTATATAAACTATATTAAACTAAAGAAAATTTTAGTTGTCAAAATATCTCATAAGATCATGAAATCTTATTATGCTCTCAATAAGGGCAGTAATAAGACCTCATTGAGAGTTTTTTAACGATATAACGTAAGTGGTACTTATTTTCATTGGTTCCAGAGTTTTGGCCAAATAAGATCTTAATTAATGAAATATTTGAACCTTACAATGGAAGGTGCATCGATTCAAATTAGATTTCATCTCTGTTTCTGTTTTTTAACTTTTTTTTTTCGATTTAGATATATTGATTTATTAATCGTTATTAACCCGTGACTAAAAAAATTTACATTAAATAGTAATTCAGTAATAACAATAAATTTAAAAAATATATATAAAAAAAAATCTTAAGTTATTAGTGAAATAAAATTTTATATACTTTTAAAAATGTGCATATGTAATTTAATAGGCATTATTACATATTTGTAAATGTAATAGATTAGGTGAAACATCTAATTATTTAACATTAATTGAAAGTTATAATTTATCATTGTATTATTTTTGGATTTTTTAGTTAATCTCTGTTTAATTTTATTTAACTATTCTGGAATTTCTGTTCAATTTTATCTACATTAAAGTTAACTACTGAATAATTGAAAAATAGACCCTCAAAAGAACAACACATACACCGAAGCACATATGACCAGTCTTTAATAAATTGTAATAAAATCTCATCTTTTAATTCATTATTTCTCTGATATTATCAGACAACGTTCTCCCTAAGTTGAAATTGATCAACACATTGGTTATTTATTTTTTGTTGTCAATCATTTAATTGTTCTTTGGTTTGATATAATTCATTTGATTTTAATTTTTGTCCACATTCACTAGTTTTCAAATTTTCCCTCCCTTTATATTTATCATCATCTCTAATTTTTTTTTATTCTTCCCTTGTTTTTAACATTTTCTTCCACTTCATATTCATCTTATTGTCTTTTTTTTTTTTGAGATATATTTCATCATGTTACTTTCTTTTTCCTGTATGACTGCTTCTTTTTCACTTTTGATTATTCACCAAATAATCCAATAATAAAAACTGAATATTTTACACTGTCAGTTTGACATTAACATTTGTAACATGTATACAGGAAATAACTAAACACAATCGTTTAACTAGTATTAATTTTTATTTATACGACACCAGAAATCCTAAACTTTTTTTAATCAGCAACTCGCAAAGATACGAATAATTCTGATCTAGTAATACGAGTAGTTAAGGAACTTTTACTGTATCCTAATATTTCATATAAAATTGTTTAATTAATAATTGTATAAATATTTGATGTAAAAAAAAAATGTTTGATGTTAAAATAAATTAATATTTCAGTAATTGTGTAACTGTCAATGTGTGTACGTAATTTAACAGACATACAAAGAAGTTGTGTGATGTCCACATCAGATGTTTTTTTAACATTTATTTTCTTGTACAAAGTAAAGGTAGTTTTGTGATGGCGAAAAATTCCAGTTTTCAGATTTCAATATAAAAGTTGTGTGATGTCCACATCAGATGTTTTTTTAACATTTATTTTCTTGTACAAAGTAAAGGTAGTTTTGTGATGGCGAAAAATTCCAGTTTTCAGATTTCAATATAAATATTCATTTACCATACCTGAATCTATTTTGATTAGTTTCGGTATGACATCTGTACGTACGTACATATGTATCTTGTGTAATCTCAAAAACAATTAGCCATATGATGTTGAAATTTTGAATTTAGAACTGTTATAATATTTAGTTGTGCACCTTCCCAATTGATTGCATTCAACTGAAGCAAAAGAGTAAAAAAAAAAGTCTAAAATCCAACTTTTTGGGATTTTTCTTAACTGCATTAATAAGTCCTCATTGAGAAGTATTCAACAGTATATCATACTCGTAATAAGTGGTACTTATTGTCACTGGTTCCACGTTGTAGCCAAATGAAATTTTAATTAATGAAATGTTTGGATTTTATTAGGAGAAGGCACATCGGTTCGAATCAGACTTCATCTCCTTTTTTTTTTAATTTAAATATATTGATTTATTAATAATTATTAACCTCTGATTGTAAAAAAAAAAAATAATAAATAACAACTCAATAATAACCATAAAAAAAATGAAAACAAATCTGATGTTATTAATGAAATAAAATTTTATATTTTTACTTAAAAAAAATGTGTACACTTTTCAGTTTAAAAAATGTGTATATGTAATTTCAAAGGCATACAAAGACGTTATGTGTTGTCCACATCAGATTTTTATTTTTATCAAGACATAGTCTTGTTTTAAGTGGGTTTTTTTCATACAGGATATATTTCTTGAAAAGCTGTTTCAATTGTTTATAATGTAAAGCCAAACAATATAAACTAAACAGATTTAAAAAAACCATACAAAAAAATAATTGTTTCAATTCTTCAGTAATTTTTAATTTTAAGTCTTTACCAGATTAAGAGTTAGTAATGTTCAGCCCTGTTCATTATATGTGTAACAAGTTGTCAATATTTAAAGAAGAGTTGAAAAAATGTTATTGAAATGTTATTGTATTTTTTATTTTGTTTTTAGCCCTGTTTTTTATTTTTTATCATTTTTTTTTATTTTATTAAAATTATTAATTGTTTGTGTTTAATATCCATAATTATAATTATTCAAAGATTCTTTATTTTCAAGACTTTGATAGGAAAACTAAAATAAGAACAAAACAAACATTAAAAAATAAAAAAACAATTATATTTAAACAAATTTTTTAGAATAATAATTAACGAATTACAACACATGGAGTACAACTGGTTTTATTCATTATAAATGCAGGATGGCATCTCACACATGTTTCAGACACTGAATTAAGAAACAACATAGGATGAAATTGTTGTTCCACGCGTCGAGGAATATTTACTGTTATTGGTGTTGCAGTTTCTGCAGGTATTATTTGTGAATCACTATCTGGTATAAAAAAAACTTGTCTTGGGTCCTGGAACTGAAGTTCTAAAACATTACTTTCCATTTGATCAGCATCTTCTAATGGCACTTCAAGGTTTAAACTTGGAGGTTCAACTGGAGGTTCTAGATTATCAACAACTAAATTTACATCGTCAAATACATTTGAATTGACAAATGGTGCTACATTTTGATTTCCTTCATTTCCATTTGCGTTAGTAGTCTGTGAACTTTCAGGTGTGAACCTTTTCAAAAAATTATATTGTTTGAGAGAATAATCATCATTACTGCTATTAAAATTAAAATTTGGATTGAATCTTTTAATAAAGTTATTATATGATCCATTTTGATTAAAAGTAGTTAGATTTAATTTTTGTTCAAAGGAACTAGCTGCTGCTGAATAATTTATTTTGTACTGATTTTGTTGTGGAACTGGTGGAGTAGTAGTAGAGTGTTTCAAAGATGGCACAAAATTTGTTGATTTTGTCTGAAATGGTTGAAAAATTTTAGATGTAATCGCTGGCACAAATGTAGTTTGTGTTTGATGTATCCTAGGTGTGGTCACCGATACAAATCTATTTTGTGTTTGATATGTTTGGGGTGCTTTAGTTGTACTAGATGGTACAAAAGAATGGAAATGTTGGTTAGATATATGGTAATACGATTTTGGATTTGTCGTTTGGGGAGGTGTAAATTGATTTCTGATATGTACATCAGAATTCTGCTGAGAACTAACAGTTCTTGTATTTTGAAAAAAATTGTTTGTTACTACTCCTCCATTTCCACTATGAAGACTTTGTAAATCATCTGGATTTTTTAAAGTGCTGATTCCTTTTCCTGAAAAAAAAAAAATAAGTCCTTGAATAAAATTACAACTAAATATATCAATTTTTGAAGAAATACTTTACATTTTTGAGTATTAATCTGTTTCACAAAAGATTATCCTACAGAAATGTAATTATTTTAACTCCAATTGTTGAATACTATAAAAAGAAAACAATATAAATTATTTGGGTTGAGGATAAAGTATGTTCATATTCTCCTGGTGGATGGCTTTAGGATCTCATAACTACTCATGATAATACTTTCTTTTTTTTCTTAACCTCTGGAACCACTGTTAAGGTATATCTTCAGAGGATGAGATGAATGAATTGTAACGTGTGTGAAAAATGCCATGCCTGACTGGGATTCGAACCCGGGACTGGAGGTCCTATAATACTAATCAAATCTATCAGCACTTAAGTGTTTTTGAAAGCTGACATATCAATGAGTATTTTTTAGAAAGTTTATGATCATATTAAACAATTTTATTTAAAAATTATTGAATCTTTAAGATTAGAGAAATTAAAAAAGAAATTCAATACATTTTGAAATTTTATTACAATAAAGGGAGGAGTGCAACTCAGGCTGCTAAAAAATGTTTATAGACATAATATGGTATAAATACAAGTGCTACAAAAGCTTATTCAAACATTTTCAAGGAAATTTAATATTTATGATGCACCTTGATCTGGTTGGTGAATAATTTAAAAAAGTCTATGAAAACAAGGAAAAAATTCAGTTAGACCAGCACATTAGCAGTCATATCAATAATGAACTAAACATTGACGACAACAAAACGGTTTTAAGAACTTTAGATTTTTAAACTTTAAGAAGCCTGAAAACAAAAACGCTCAATTTATGGGTGTCATATGAGTTAACAATGAAAAATTTAATGGATCAAAATTGCATCTGCAAAATGTTGCAAAAGTGTAACAAATTTGAACAATTTTTGAAATGACATTGGGCAATGAAAAAAGAATTGTATACAACACAATACTGTACAGAAAAAAAACCATGTTTGAAGCTTTGCAAATGGTGGGAAAGCCAGAAAAGTGTTACTTTGTATGCGATGGGTCAGAAAAGAAATGTTCACTATAAGCTTTTGCTGCCTGTTAAACTATTGAGTGTAATCTCTATTGTCAACAAAAGGAAATATTATGCCAAGCAGTCAAGATAAAGCAACCAAAAAATTTATTGTTAAAAAAAGGTGTCATCTTCCATCATAACACCAGATCCCTCACAACTTTGGTAACGTGTCAAAAATTGAGAGAGCTAGGCTGGGAAATTTTTATGCATCCACCTCATAGTCCTGACCTTGTACCATCAAAAGGCAAAAGGTTGTCAATCAAAACTGCATGTATTTTGTGTAATAGTTCGTTTGAAATATAAAAAAAAACTTGTTTTATTTTTGCATTAAAATACAAAAAATGTTACCCCTAATCCATTATTATGCAAATGTAAGAAAAGTTCTCAAACAAATGCTGTTATTCCACTAAAAATAAAACTAAAACAGAGTGACATTTTTAACAGTCTAGAAGAAATGTTCCTGAACTTTTTTGACAATAATTACATTTTAAAAAATTAGCCTTTCTCCTAGCAACAAAATTGAAAATTATGACTAACCTAATGATCTTACGTATTTTTTATGTACATTTTTATTTCCTTAACTAAAGAAAATAGAAAAAGTAAATATATGCATAAGTTACATGCCAGAACTGTGTTGTTATGTTGCCTACAACTATTCCCAAAAATAGTATGAGTCCCTCTCAAAAGTGAGTTAGCCGTTTTCAAAAATATCAAACATATTGAGCCAGGTTTTTCAGGAAAATGAGGTAAGAAGTGGTTTCCTACCTTCTTCACTGAGCAGACTATAATGCTGCATATCAGAATGTCAATCCGATCGAAATAGGGGTGATATTCAGCCCAACAAATAACACTTCGTTTACCAGATAGCCTGGTTGCATATGAACATCATTACTTTTAGAAAAACTAACTCTGTTCTGTGCCCCTTTTATCTCAGACACTTTCCATGTATCACTGCTATAAGAAAGAACGTTCATTTAAACCTGGCCAAACTCGTAGTTGGAGGTCAAATATTATTCCCAATTAATTTATTAATTTAATTATAAAAACTTTTGGATTTGATTGAGTCAGAAAAAACTTGTTGTATATATACTAAATTAGTATATATACAATCCTTCCGTATGAAAATATGGAAGGATGTTGTTCATGTATTGGTTCAGGTGAGAGGAATGGAATTTAAGAGTACAAGATATTTAATAGACAGCAGTCTATCATTCTGTAGTAACTAAAACTAAGCACTGAAATTAATCATCATCTAATGGGTAAAAGTAAGCTGAATAACATCCATTTTATTTTAGGCACCCAAAACATTCATTTCTATGTTAAACCACCTTAAACAGAATAATAATATTTATTAATGTTAACAAATAACAATAATTATGCTGTTGCTTATTCATACCATTACTGAATTCAGATCTAATGTATGTTTCTTCTACAAATGGTTTATCTCGCTGGCCAATCAGAAGATTTGCACTATAATGCTGTTCTGACCGACTGCAGTTTACTTGGTACCTGTAAAAAAATAAGCAGTAAAGATTATCAGCAATAAAGTGTTTTCATAGTAGTTTTTAGCAGAATTTTTATTATATACAACATGAAATAAAAATATTTTTCTGTATCAAAATATTTAATTCTTCATTATCTTGTTAAAAATAACTTAGGCCAAATATCACAAGATGTACAAGTATATTGTTAAAAATTATAAATGTATAACCCCAACTATAAATTAACTATAAAATGATTTACCTTTAATATTACAAAATATATTGTCGCATGTTCAGGGCTCAATCAGGATATCGAGATATTGACAAATGAAAATTTTTATATGATTACAATTTATTGGTCTAAAAACATAAGTAAAACAAGACAAACAAATAATAATAATGACAATGGTAATAATAATAAATTACATTAATGAAACAAATAATAAAAGTAGTAATCACAATCACAATAATAATGACAGCAGCAAACAATAATAATAATAAACTGTGATTACATTCGAAACAGAATTTAAAATTATCGTCAGGATTTATTTACAGGTAGTCAAATATAATTCAGTACCATTCACAAAAATCATTATCATGACTGGTAGTCTTAATACTTTTAACCACTAGTCTTGTATTAGCAACAATAGCACAATAGATAAGACAACCATAAAGTTCTTTTATTGCAAATACCTTTGCTGTTCAAAAATAAAACTACTCTAACAATCTATGAATGAAATTTAGTACATTATCTCTTTCTCTTACAGTCCAACACAGTAACTCACCAAACCACTTCTTGTTTTAGTACATTAAATTACTAGTGATATCACCTTAATCATGTCGAACTTAATTCACTAGAAATTCGCTTCTTCACTGACCTCACAGAATACGCTCGCTGACTGACATCTCGCAGAATTCTCCTCACAGAACTATTCTTGCAGATTCACATCATAATGTCTTGCTTAGACTGATTCTCAAATGGTCTTCCCTGGAGTATCTATACTCTTGTCTTCTTTACCTGTTGGGCTAGATCCAACTCAAACTGTGAGAATGATCATCTGCCCTCTCATTTTCCCATGAAATTCCAAACTTGGGTCTGGTAATACTTTTCACAAAACGACATCTGTTTAGGTGTGTCAGTGGGCAGTATTACAAAAGAGGATTGTTAAACAGACCTGTTTCCTTCACTTATTTCTTTCTTTTAGCTTCTTTCTGGATTCTTTCCGTTATTATATTTTCTACTACTTTCTTCTTATTTGGTAGGAATTGGTTATACAATATCTTCAATTGTATATAAAATATTTTTCAGAAATCAAATTAAAACAAATCAGTGAATACACGAATTGTCAATTACTATAAAACCCTCTTCACTATACTATTAGTATAATTCTTAAACACCAAGCTGTAATTTCAAAAATTCTATTTTTAGTTACGATCTGTTCAGAAGTAAATATACAACAATATTGCATATTATTTACTATTTGATGAGTGTGCAACTAAAGATATCCTGTAAATAATAAAGCATTATATATACCATATATAAAGCATTAATTTATGTTTTTTTTACATTGTATTTATACTTTCAAATTCTTTTAATTTCAAATGACTTAATAATTACATTATTAACTTAATCGGTCGCAGATTATCTTATAAATAAAATTAACTTAATACAAAACAGAGTTCTCAAAGATATGGCTCGTCATGAATTCGATAACA
>JAAAKQ030269661.1:0-10634 GCA_010016005.3 Zanna intricata | reverse complement strand
TACTTTCACTCGTAACGGAATAAACAACACACGGAATGCGCATCGGTGGTCTGAAGAAAACCCACATGCTACAGTGGTAGAAAATTTCCAGCAACGATTTTCAGTGAATGTTTGGTGTGGTATCATAGATGACAAATTAATTGGTCCTTTCATCCTACAACATCGTGTTACAAGGAGAAATTATCTGGAATTCTTATGTAATAAATTTATTATATTGCTGAAAAATATCCCCTTAGCAAAACGAATTCAAATGTATTACCAACTTGATGGAGCTCCTACAATTTCACTAATAAAGTAAGGCAATGTCTTGATGAAAGGTTTGCCACTGAAATCCCCAGACCTTACTCCGTTGGATTATTGTTTGTGGAAAAGGCTGAAAAATGAGGTTTACAGGCAAAAAGTAGACACTCGCGATGAACTGATTGCTTGCATTCTCAACGCTGCAGCTATAATCAAGGAACGAAAAGATACCGTTAGACTGGCAACATAAATTCTAGTACAACGCGTTGAAAAGAGCATCGAACACAACGATGGCATTTTTGAAAGTTATTAAACCACATGAAATACTACCTGAAAGCAGCATTTTATCATTATCATAAAAAACTGTCTACCGTACATAACGAAAAAGTTTTTTCAATCTGTTAAAAATTAATCTGTTTTGTTGTTAATAAGAGTCGACATGTTTAAAATTTTATTTGTTTTCTGTTGGCATTAATTACATCAGTATATAATTCTCTACAATTTATGTTTAAAAAATGTATGATTTATTGCCAATTTATCCAATCCTCCTGAATTACTCTGTATATATATAGTATTATTATATATGCTAATAAATAATTATTATCAGACCGAAAAAGGTTAAACAAATATTTTGAGTATTATAAGGTTAATGACAAATTAATAAAATAAATTCGTGTAAAATTTCACAAAATGTTAGTTTATAATCAACTGTTTTGTTGCGACTAAGAAATACCTGAGGAGTACACGAAAAAACTCATAATTCACCATAAGTCACCAGAAAAAGCAGTATAATTTTTTAATCGATGACCGAAAATACCTTTTACGAAAAAGTTGCGAGAAAAAATCACGATTTTTCATTAAACAAAAAAAAGGTACATATATATATATATTCTCAGTCTTAAAAATTCCCTCGTTCTGTTATCTGAAC
The DNA here is from genome assembly GCA_010016005.3 of Zanna intricata. Classification (NCBI taxonomy): domain Eukaryota; kingdom Metazoa; phylum Arthropoda; class Insecta; order Hemiptera; family Fulgoridae; genus Zanna; species Zanna intricata. The sequence continues at coordinate 9,466 of JAAAKQ030269661.1, read as the reverse complement.
TATAATCTCAGAACTACAATACCGTTTTTCGTAAAAAGGAAGTTATTCCGGAATTTGAATAGGACAAGTACGCATATCCCGTGTTACGAAGTTAAATCGGTACTGTATTTCTATTTTTTATCATAACATAAAACAATTTGCAATTAGAAAACCGATGACCAAATAAACGGAAAAGTAAATTCACTCCTGATATAAAACAGCGTACATTTTTTATCGCCGAATCGGCGTTTAAATGTCGCTTAGCTTAGACTACTTATTTAGATTTCACTCCGGACTACTTTTATGTAGTATAGTTTTATCGATACGTCCTATGGCAAAAGCCAAGAGATACATGTATTTACAATTTACCTGTTCGGAGAAAAAGAAACCGCACTGCATTTGGTACAACAAAAATTATACATATTAATGATTAACTACAGTTATACCAAAAGTAAGAAAAATAATAAAACGAATAAATTATGTTGTAGGCACCGATAATTAATCTTTTATTTTTAACAATTTTCTTTTGTTATATTTTTTCAAGACGAATTATATTCTCTGCTTTTATTTTGCGATATTTATCGATACGAATAGTGCAGAAGAGTAAAAAATAATTAAAAAAAGAGAGATATTTAATTATAACTATCTCTTAAAAATATTTAAATCCTAACGGACGTCTTTAGCTTAATTATTTCAAATAAATATTAGGAAACGTGTATTTATGATAAAAAATGAGCGTAAATATCATTTCACAATTTATGAAAAGTTACCTAAAAAAATAATGTAGTGTAATTGAAGACCGTAGTTTTAAAATGCGTACGGGTTATAGACCGAGCGTTTCATTATTGGGTAATATCAAGACTACAATCGCCAGGACGAGATCCTGTCCACTGTAAGCCGTGTTAAGTAAAGCTCCTCGACGACTGAACGTTATAAATGTGTTATTGTGTACCTTTAACAACAAAAAACTATATAATGCATTTATAACTCGGTTTTCTTATTATATATATATATATATATATATATATATATAGGATAGCTTTATTTATTTTTTTTAGCTTTATTTATCGCATTGAAGACAATACCTTTTTACAATATTAATTATGTATTTCTTATAATTTACTATTTAGAAAATATATTAATTTGTAAAATCGATTCTTCGTCGGTTAGAAGTTAGAAGATAGTCGGAATTTAAAGTTATTTTGTAACTACTTCACGACACAAATTGTGGAAAGAAATTATAAAAGTTATCATAATTCCATATTGAAACTTCATATATATTTATGAATAAAATATATAAAGTGAACAAGTATTTCAACGTCATATTATCGTTACATTGTTAATGCGCTCTCAGGAATTTAGGTCGAGTAAATTCGAAAACGTAACTGATGTACAGAGTAAAGTCTACAGTATTACCGAAGATGATGTCGGAATAAATAGATAATAAATCGTACACGTTAAGATTCCCTTTTCCGTAAATTTAAAAGAAAGTAATGGAAAGAACAAAACGAAACAAAATTGAATTTAAATTAGTATTAACATTAAAATAATAATGATTTCTTTATTATAGCGTACGTCGATATAAAAATACTAAACAAGGTTATTATAATTATTTTTTTTATTAACTTTTACTTCATTTCTTTTACGTTTTAGAGGCATCGACTACTATGGTCATTAATTGCACTCTACAAAAAAAAAAAGTCTTTCCTTTCCTAATAAAAATACTAGCGTCATAGTCCGACGACTAGTTAGTCTTGTCAAAATAGATAATCTAAAAACAGACTCATCAACTAATATCGAAAGCCCAAACAAAAACAAGATGACAACGGTGCAAAGGGGCACTTGCCACTTAAGAATACTCGAACCATTTCTAACAAAAAGTTCTCATAACTGTTAAACAACTTCAATTTCATGTAAGAATTAAAAAACACATTGTTTCAATAAAATTTGTCAAACGCACATAAAAACTACCTTCTTTTTAAATTCTATGCATTTACGCACGCCACCATGGGGTCTTTATGAGTGTTTCGGGCTCTGAACCGGGGACACTAATTGTCCCAAACTAGAACACCTGGCGAACTAAACAGCCTTGACAAGCGGCTAAGCAGTGTAACCTGTCTCCTACCACTAAACCTCCCTCACCGAGACCGGACCCACAATTAAGCATTAAAAACCTCGGGAAGGTGCCTTTGGGTTCAGAGGTTCCAGAGTCCCCGAGCATCATCATCGCCACCCATCCGAACAAGCTTGGACAAGTGACGACTCAGCAGAGGGCTATCCGTCACCCTATCCCCCCCCAGTCTGATTCTCCACCACAAGGTTGGGTTTACCCTTAGGCCAGCGTTTGTCAACCTTTCATTATTTGCGACTCAATTTTCAATCATAATTTTCATCGCGACTCCCCTCTCATACAATAAAAAAGCATACGAAAATAATATATTTTGACGCTAAAGCTACACTACGATCTTAGTTACAAATTATCAAGAATAAGTAAATTTATTGATAATTGGCAACACTGACCCGCTGCATTGACAAAATCAGAATCTATGCCTCTCTATTGCTGTCTGTCTTATTTCCATCATATCGGTCATACTCGCGGGTTCGCGAGAAGTTCCGATTTGTCTCGACAATTTTGGAACGTCTGCGCAAACGTGTACAAATGCTGCACCTCGTTCGATTCCAGCCAGTCTCAGTCGAGTCGAGTCGTTATCGAATCTGTTGTGAATGTGTATGTTGTAATTTGCGTGTTAATTGCAATTCACGGTATGAAATATTTACTGCAGTAGATTTGTAAGAATCATGGGTAAATTTTTAAGTGGGCATAAGAGAGCATTACACGATAGTGAAACGTCAACAAGTGCACAGACGAGCGTAGTTCCAAAAATACAATCAAGAAAATATTCTCAAGAATATTTAAATTTTGGGTTAACCAGTACTGAAGTAAATGAAGAAGAAAGGCTCCTGTGTGACATTTGTTCAAAGTTTTGACAGTAGATAGCATGAATCTAATAAAGTTAAACGACATTTGGAAACGCTTCATAGCGAGTACGTTAACAAATCACGAGAATTTTCGAATTAAAATTAAAATCATATGAAAAGCAAACATGATTTAAAAAAAAAATTTGTCTGCGAATGAAAAAGCATTACTTGCCTCTTACCATGTTTCATATAAAATAGCCAGATATGAAAAGCTTCACACCATTGGTGAAGAGCTTATTTTGCCAGCTGCAATTGAGATTATAGAAATTATGTTTGAAGATTATTTTGGCAAAAAACTGCAATCCATACCTCTATCAAATGATACTGTTGCCCGTCGAATTTGTGATATAGCTGAAGATGTACAGAATTAGCTTTTCGGGAAGTTGCGTGACAAATTGTTTTCAATTTAGCTTGATGAGGCAACAGATAGCAATATAGATGATCATTTCATTGCCTAAGTTTGATTCTGTGATGGTATGTCAGCAATAGAACTACCTAGTTTCTGTAGAGCTCAAAGTAGAGTAATAGAACTCAAAGCAAGAGTACTCGCATTATTTGTTATCTCAAATGATTTTATAATTGAGGCAAACATAGCGTGAAAAAATCGCGGCGGAATATGCACCTATGCTGCTCTTTCAATATTTTTTTTCCGTGTCTCCTGGGTCGGACCTACACTCAAGTATTGCGCAAGCCAGGGGCTGTCTGTTGCCTCTAACGGGCCTTCCCGCCTACCGGCTGTGAATCCGGCATGCAGGTCAGCCCGCCGTGTCTGGATCTCATCGCTTGCCTCTAACATCAGGGGCTAGGTGAAACGGATCCGGTTATAACGTTCCCGGGCCCCACCCCCTCCGCCTGGTCTCGGTCTTACTTTCTCCCAATTGCCCACTCAAATAGGGGGTACCCATACAAGTATAGGTACCCCCACCGGTTCGGGTCTTTTAATTTTTTTATCTTATTACTTTTTTATTTTTTTTTCGTTCAATATCTGGAAGATTCCAAAGTAAAAAAACCACTTGTGAAACAAAAATCAAGAGAGTCTGGCTACGTTGCATGATCCACAGAGAAGCTCTGGCTTCCAAAAAAATGAGTCCTGGTCTGAATATCGTGCTAACGACGGTTGCAATTGTGCTAAATTATATGAAAATGAGAACCCCTAAAATCAAGAATCTTTTCTGCACGTTGTAAAAACATGGGTGCAGTACATTCAGCGTTACTATTTTATTACGAGAAAAAATAGTTATCACGTTAGAAATTTTTGCAACGTCTTTATGAAATAAGAGATTTTTTTTTTCGTTTTACCTCCGGAACCACCGTTAGGTTATATCTTCAGAGGATGAGCTGAACGAAATGTAGCGTGTGTGAAAAATGCCATGCCTGACCGGGATTCGAACCCGGGACCTCCGGATGAAAAGCCGAGACGCTACTACTCGGCTACATGAAATAAGAGATGAAATCCCCATTCTTCTGGAAGAGGAAAACCGATCGAAAGCAGAAAAGTTTCGAGATGGTTTATTTTTAATGGAATGAGCTACTTGGTCGATATATTCGAGAAATTAAATACCTAGAATCTTCAACTCCAAGAAGCGAATACACATGTGTTGGATACGAATTCCAAAATTGGAATTTTGGAGCAGAAATTTAAACAAAAAAACCTAGAAATGTTGGCAAATGTGGATGAATGCGTTAAAACATAAAAGGCTGAAGAACAACATGTGAAAGTTGTTTTTGTAACCGTTGAAAATCACTTAGCTATGCCGACAAAGAATTTTAAAAACTATTTTCTTGCCGACAACTTGGTTACGAGCGGGACAGGGATCGTTTTAAAATACTTCCTTGTTTATACAAACAAACCCATAGAAGTCTTCTCAGTCACTTTTCCAGGTCCTAATGCAGCTTCCTTGATCCCACAAGCGATCACGTAAGGACTGATATAAGAAAAATCCTTTTCTTTCTTCTTTGTTACTAGATATTTTGGAATCGGTTCAAAGCTATTAGATCGAAACTTAGTACGATATTTCTCTCTACGTCACTAAACTCGACGCTCTTCCTTCTCTTCGGTTCCGATGAAAAAGATTCTCTTGAACGAGGGTTTTTACGTGGACCCTCTGCCACGCAAATTGTGGAACTTGAAATTTCTATAACCTATAGTTGGCGAATTATGGCCCGCAACTTATGACATACTGACTGGTGAGTCAGTATGTCATAAGTTGCGGGCGACGAGATGGTCAGTCGTGCTTCGAATATTTGATCATGCCTGGATGTCCCCAGTCAGCCGCCTCCCATACATTTAACCCGGGCCAGGAAGTCAGATACTGCTTGACCTACTATACCAACATTCCAGGGCTTGCAAATAACATTAAGGGCTCCGATATCCTTATCCGTGAGACAATCCTTGACAAGGACCGAAGTGAGTGACACCCGGAACGGCGCAAGACTTCTGCAGAGCAAAGCTCATAGCAGCCTACCTTTATTCGACTCCACAACCGGGGAGAGGGATGAGCACTGCCGGTTCGCGCTCGGTTCAGCGTCGACAAAACAGATCAAGATCATATCTCCCGCCCCCGCCGAAAACAACAAAACTGAGAAGCAGACCGCAACCAACTCGGAGAGCTCGGGACCGCCAATTCCGTACTCTATAGAGGAGCTCCTGAGCAAGATCATTACCACGTTGGCCAACATAAGTACCATATAATTATACCGGGTAGCATGTACCTGGACGTGTGCGTAGATGTTATTGCAGGTAGGTGGGGTTGGATTTTGTCCAGAAGGTCCATAGGTGGGCATTATTATTATTATCACTGTCGGCCAATTTCTTGCTTCAACTACCACCGTACGGATTTAAAAAAGTATTTAAAATCATGCAGATTGTCCTCCGTAAACAAATTTTAATTTCTTGATTTGAACTTATATAGTTAATAAGGAACGATTTTATAAAATAATTTTACTACGACTGTATTTTTATCTTCTTTTATTTTCTCTTTCTTATAGCGTAAATTATTTTGTATATTACTTTTTGTATATAGTTATGTAGTCTGTTTGCAGGAAGAGCGGTGCAGTCGTGGAATTCGAAATATAAGAAAGCGGATCCTTACCTGCTGTCCTCGGACCGAAAGGCGATCGTGCGTTCATAATTTTTTCTTACTAATATCTCTATCAGGGAGCGGATGAAAAGATTAGTAAAGCGACTCATCCGCCAACGGATTCATACTAGCGATAGTACGGTATAGGTGTACCTGATATTTTGAACCTGGAACAAGCGTAAACCAGAAATATGGAACAAGTATACTGTAAAATCATCCGGTACAATCTGTACGAGGTAAAGGCTTAAGACATCGACACTAGCCGCTCTCAGCCTTCATTCATTAGTTCTCGTTCGTTTCCCTCCCCATCAAAGAAAAATTTTCAGTCCCTCGCTCTAATTCTCTTTCCGAGTGTTAATAACTGGGATGTATTAACCTTATAGCCACTTAAACTGAATACTAACAAACAAACTCTTATTGCTGATAATTCACATTTAAAATACGACTACGAATCTACCCGCCTCACAATATAATAAGAATAAATAAATAGTTAATTATGAACCTATATCCCTAAATAACAACAAAACATAATTTCTGTTACATATTTTAGTATGAGTAGAAAAAGATAAGAGAATAAACTTCTTATACGATAAAATCGATAAAATAAAATGAGTTTTACCTTGCAGTGAATCGCATGTCCAGCAGCAGTTGAAGTCAACACGGTAGAGGTTAATTTAAACAAAAATCACCGACGGAAAAAATTACTCGCGATAAAACAGTCTATTGGCTAAAAATGTTTCACATATAAAAAAATACACACTTCTATTGGCAACAAAACCGAGTAAACTAGATTTAAGAAAAGAGAAATTACAAAGCTAAAAGAAAAATCCTTTACGTTGTAGATTAAAATTGCAAACAAATTCGCATAAATAAGCCTAATTTCAAGTCTTGCTTGTTCAGCGTTGAGAAAAACTTTTTTTTTAATTTTATCGAGATCGGAAATCTGACAAAATAATACGGTTTTTGAAACTAAACGTTCGCTAGCTAAAAGTAGGAATTTTTTTAATAAGATTTATACATGTGAATGTTGTTCGCACGATTTCAAAGTAGCAGTAGTTTTTCAATTACTGTGCTCGAGTGGGGTTTTCAAATCGATTCCAAAACAATGGCGATTTCTTTTTTTCAACTTTCACGTTATATTTCTTTTGTTTTCTCGTTTTTAAAATTCTCCATGTCTTTTGGTGAGATTGATACTAAATTAGTTATAATATATTTTTTTTGCTGTTTATGGATTAACAACCGATAATTTGAATCGCGGGTCTGAGAAGAGCGGAAATTATTATAGTATTTCAAAGTCTCCTAGGCGAGACTTAATGGCTCAAATAATAGTAGAAATTACATCTTTTATTTTCTGTCCTAGATTTTCTTTCGACATCATCTGTTTATAGAGATCATCTAGGCCGTTAGTCACAGTGATAACTGAAGAAGCACAAATATAGGTATTTGTGCTTCATTTATTTAGTCGACTGTTCAAAAATCCCTAACACTTGGACCAATTGTTTTCCTAATTTCAAGTCGCTGGAATCCAACGTTAATGCTTTATTTAAGAGGCGAGTATTGATTTAATTAGTTCCTCTAATTTCATGAACCGATCTAACATACATAGGTTGAATCCCACTTGATAGCTATATTACTAATACGTCTCAAGAGTACTTTACGCATATGTTATTGTGGGTCCATCAACGTTTTTTGTAGCTGTGGGGATGTTCTTAAAATGTTGATTAATCATTTTTATTTTTGAAAGAGGGTTACTGCAAAAGGCAGCTTCAACGCATCTTCTGCTGTCAGGTTAATTGTGTGAGCATAATAGCCTAAATGTTTCCATTTCAAGACATTTTTGATACTTTTTTTATGTTCAGCATTATCAGAAATGCGTAGCAGTATTGTATTTAATTCTCATTCCACGGCTACAAATTTATTTTTGTCGGATAGGTTCTCGTTAGTATGGGATCTGAGAATGGCAAAATTCCAGTAACACAGAAGTTAATTTCAAATTTTTATTTATAAAATGGAATATGACAGTCATAAAATTCTCTGTGTTAACGGAGATCCAGCAATCAGTTGTTAAAACTACTGCGCCTGCTTTATTTTCGTACAATAGATCTTGAACCTTCTTGTGTACAGTCTCGTACGCAGCCGGTAAAAGCGTCTTTGTAATCCTATTTCGTGATGATAGAACGTAGGACGGGTTCAGCGAATGAACGAATGAACTAATTTTCGAAATCTCCTGCGTTCAACACGTGATATCGATGTTTTTTTGTTGTAGTAGATATAGGCAGTTTTTAATTAAAAATATTCTTATTTTATGTTTTAATTTTTGAACTGTATTTTCCTCGTGAATTGATGTTCCGGGTGGTGCAAACTCTTCCATATTTTTTCAGCTGCATAAAAAACTTCCGCGCACGCTGAAATAGGTTTTTGACTGATATACTAGCGCCTTCATCGTCCCAACAACGTTTACGCCCACAATTTTCAGTCACAGATTGGGGAAACTCTGCTAACGGATGTTTGGGTCGTAACTGTGTTTTTTAAATTAGATGAAGATAAAAATCATATTTAAGCTTAACTTGGCACAAATACACAAAAAAACCGTTTTATCTACTGAAAAAAATTCCGCCTTGAAGACCTTTTCCTGTTCCTAAGTTTTAAACCTTAATCTAAGTTCAAAATAACAATTTTAATATAACATGTTTATAATTCCAAAAATGAAACTAGTCTCTTTTAGTATTGTAATGCTTGCTGTACTTATATGTTTTTTCCTGAAGTAGACAATAATTAACTCACAATAAAAAAATATTTATTCGATTCGGAGAAGGTAGTAAAAACCGGAAAGGAGCAGTTTAAACATAAAAAGTACTTGTGCTCGGGTAATGCACAACCGCACGGAGTAGAACTATCACCTAACAGAACTCATCAATAAACTAATGCTTGTGTACTAATGAAATCAGGCGATCAGGTGATCGGTGATAGGGAAGGCAAATTTTATTATCAAGAAATATATATGAATCAGAGTTTGAAGATTGTGGAGTAGAAAGCTTAGCCAAAACAGTGATCAGAGGCCTTTCTAGCGGACGAGTTAAATTCCAATCGCCATTATATATATAGATATCTGTTACTGGTATCGTTACACATACTGAAATGCAACACGATACACGCTATCTTGTCAGATGCGACTCATAGTTAAACCCTTCGGTAATCGTATTTAGTTGTGTGATCAGTATTAGCCGTTCGAGAACTGGCAGCCGATTAGCCAGTAAGCCTATCAACCGCTTTAAATAAAATGACAAGAGGCTGAAGAAAATGATCGGTGGAAAATATCAATTAAGATATTTACTACACTTTTTAGTTTATCTTTTTTTTTTTTTTTTTTTTTTTTTTTTTTGTTTTACCTCCGGAACCACCGTTAGGTTATATCTTCAGAGGATGAG
>JAAAKQ030269650.1:0-10634 GCA_010016005.3 Zanna intricata | reverse complement strand
CAAGGAAATAGACTTGAAACCCAACTACAAAAGAATATCGGTATCCACGATCTACTATTCAAATTTACTAGGTCTTTACTAGGATTTGAATCTTTTAACTGTCGACTTAGAAATCAGCTGATTTGCAAAGGTCGCGTTAACCACTAGGTGGGCTCAGAGCTTTTTCAGTCTAAACTAATGAAATCTCTGTCATGTTGAATTCATATTTATATCTGCAGCACCGTTTTGTGATGCGGTAAATAAATGGATTAACATTTAAAAATTTCACCGTCGATTATTTTTTTTTTTTTTATATAATTGTTTAAATTTTACTTTCCCGAAAATATCTTGAAAAACAGTGTTTTTTTTTTTTTTTTTTTTAATTTTCAAGTCAGTTTGTAGAAAACAGAAAAAGGAGACGCAAGCGTCGTTTTATACATTCTGCACAGAAAAGATTGATAATTCTAATTGTGTAATTAAATATTTTCTATGATTTTTTTTGACGATACGGCGAAGTTATCAACTAAATTATATGAAATATTATTTATAATTATATGAATTATTATTTCAGAAGAAATAAGATATAGAATGGCTACTGGCAGCACTTTTTATGGAAACGTTTATGGATTGTAGGAAAAATTTTACATCTAATAGGGTAACTCTTCTTGCAAAGATAAAAATATACAACACAATGCTGAGATTTGTCGGAAATAAGGACGATGACGGGAGCAAAGAAGACGATTGTAAAGAAAAGTGCTTAGAAGGAAATTCTCTATTGGCCTGCAAAGGAAGGAGACATAGAGGATAAGGAAGAATTCAGAACTGGAGCAGCTAGAGATAAAGAAGGGGAAAATTTGGCGGGAAGGACACTTACAGTGAAGCTGAAGGAAGGTAGAGCTGTGAGAAGAATAATTGAACAAACAATTGAGGAAGGTTGAAAAGAAAGTTATTGGACTGGAAAAGGATATTTGGGAGATGGAGGTGGAACGTAAGGTATAGAAATAGTTGGAGGGATGTGGTACAGAAAGCCAAAGCTTTTCAGGAGTTTTAGCCACTGAGAAAGATATTTCGATAATACTACGCTCCTTGCGGATGGTAAGAATGGTTTGTAGTGGTTAAAATTAACGAGCCGGCCACCGTGGTGCGAATGTTAGCGTCTTGACCTTTCATCCGGAAGTCCGGTTCGAATCCCGGTCAGACATGGCATTTTCATACACGCTATAAAATATTCATCTCCATCCTCTGATGAAAAATACCTATTAGTGGTTCCGGATGTAAAAAAAAAGAAAAAGTTAACGACACTTTTGTTATACTCGTATATAAGATTAACATATAGTAGGAATGACCATAATGACGTTTAATTGACATAGTGAGCCAAAATTTATAGAGTGTTATAACTATTTAAATTGTTGGTTTAAAGAGCAACAGGAAAGCAACATAAAGAGTAAAAGTAAAGTTCGCAGAACCACTATTTTACAATATAAAACGTTTGTTACATAAACAAGAACTTATATTTTATCAGTAGCCGAAAAATAGGAGCTGAAAAATAGACTTTATGAAGGCAAGGCAATATCTTACTGTTGGATATCTTTGATATTTGACACTGCAAAAGTATTCTTGGAATTAAATCGGTAAACAGAATAACTAATACAGATGTTCTAAGTCACAGGAAATGTTAATCTACGTAAAAAGGTAAAAAAAAAAAAAAAAAAAAACAGCGTAATTAAGACTTTTTTTTAATGATTAATTAATAAAATTGCTTCCTGTAGCAATTAGTCAAAAGAGAAATTCAGCGAAGGCTGTGGCTAGCCCAGAAGAGGAATCTGACTTAGAGATTTACGACATCTGTTTAATCTTCATATTGGATTTCTTGCGAGGATGTCTTTGAATTGAGAGGATTATCAGTTGATAATATCCGACTTTCCCAAAAATTTTGCCTTAGGGATAAAAGAAAAAATTCTTAACTTTGAAAATACTAAAATTTAAAAAATTAAATTGAAATTACTTCTTCCCGTTTATTTTTAAAGGGGGAACTTATTACAGGTTAAACTTAACTTAATACAGGTTCAACAGTGACGCCTTTTATTTATAGTAATATTGATTTCTTTATTTTAACGACTACTTCAATAGCGGAAGCTTGAATTTGAATTATCAGTTACATCAATCAATAACCGTTAGGTGATAATTTGTGTAAATGGAAGCAACAGCTTTGAATATCAACCGTTGATATCAGTTATCCCCTTCCATAATAAATTAACATATTATCGTTGTAATTAAACATAAATTAACGTATTTCCTTAGTTATGATCCTGGTTGATCAATGTAATAAATTGCAATATAGTGGCATATGTGGTTAATCATATCCTGTGTTTATAGCACATTATGTTTTATTGTTAGCTAGGCTTAACAGGGGTTCTGTTAACTAATGCCTGTTTAAACTTCTATAGTGTTTGTTTTAGTGTTAAAATAAAGCATATTGTTATGTTATCTAAAAACTATAAAACCTTTTCGAACAGAGAAACTTTTTCAGTGTTAAAACACTATCAGTTTTAGAAATATTTATTCAGAAAAAAGGGAGGGGAAGAATTGTTTCTACCTTTTGTGTGTGATTTAAAATCTTCTGTTACTTAAAAAAAAAGATGACAATACCTCTGAATGAGAGCGATATTCTCATTCAGCGCTATTTGGAACTATATCAGTACTTTAAACTTTTTAAAAATGTTTAATGTAATTATTCATGATTTTTTATTTTGCAGTTTGAAAACTGAAAAGAGAGAGATGTTATTTTCTTTTAACAACATATACGTTTGATTTTCATAAAATTTATTTATTTTAAGTTTGTCGAAAAAATGAAATTTTCTATCGAAAGCTGTATAAGAACAGAAAAAGAATCCCGGAAAGAATAGCAACTCTAGAAAAGAAAAACAGATAAATCCCTTTATAATTTTATACAGCAAACATATTGTATGTTCTTATGAACAGTATTAGAACTTTTTTAGAGCCCATTTAAATTTAAAGTACATGTAAACAAAAGAAAATTTATTTTAATGGTTACAGTCATTTAAATAAGTTTACAGTAATGTAGCGCCATCAGCCGATTTAAAAAAAATGTATTAATTGTTTGTTCTGATGTTATCAGCTTTTATATATATTTTTGTAATATAATTTATTCATATATTTAAATTATCTGTTTATCTATGTATTTATCTATTATATATTATATCTTTATCTATTTATCTATCATTATTATGGATTTATCTAATAGAAGTGATTAAACTATTCTTCATTACTTTTAGAATGTTTATTGTTTTTTACTCCAAATTTAACTGGGCCATAATTTACGTAATTACCTTATAATCATTATCAAAATTATAAATCAGTAATTTGTAAAAAGGGAGTGTTTTAATTATAAAACTTGACATGTGCGAGCTCATTTTGGTAAATGGTGTAAAAGTTTAACATATTTTATTTATTTATATTTTTAAAAATTAATTATAATTAGTAGTTAGAATTAAATGTAATTTTTTTTTATATACTTTTTCTTTTTTTTTTATTCTGCATACCAGAAGATTATAAACCTCGTAAAAACAGTGACTCTTAATAACAGTTTACTTGTTTATCTCGTGGATAAACATCCTTAAAATTTCTTAGCCTGGTCTATCCAAGAATATTTGTCTTGAAAATTCATTTTATTGTTATATTCTTTTCTCGGCGCCAGTTTATTAACTTGGTTATCTATCTCGGCTGGTTTATGTTGATGTCTCCTGATACGCAGTGTAGAAGTAATGGTATCAGCATTGGTAGGAATAAAGCTAGGTCAGAGTTGGTGGAAGAGAGAGAGAGAGTGTGAGTGATTGAGAGTGGGAGGGGGAGGGAGGGAGAGAGAGAGAGAGAGTGTGACAGGACATTCAAATCCTGTATTCATTTTGAATATATTTATGTAGAATGTAATAACATAAATCTCTCAGAAATTTATGCTTTTTTTCTTTCAAATTATCGTTATTTTTGCAAAGACATCCATTATTATTATCAATATCTTTCAGAAAGGTTACGTAATATCCCGTAAGACTATTCTTAGAATATCCTTTGAGATCTCTTTAACAGTAAATTAAATGCATGCCCTTTTCTCTATTAGAAATTCAACTCTCAATTTCTCTTCGTCATAAACTTATACAAATTTTATTTCATTATTCAGTTGATAACCCCATTGATTAAACTATAAACTATTATTCTTAATTAAACCTCATATACTCGTATGTTAGTTTTATTTAAATTTATAATATTATTGTTATCACCAGGCTCGGCTCTGGTGAAATTTACGAGCGCCGTCCCCTACTCCATAAAATTTTGTTCTATAAATGTAATCACGCGCAGTTTTTATAAACAATTAAAACTGTATGAAAATATAATTCCACAGATAAAAAAAAAATTATCCTCTAAACTGTGTTCACGATGTATATATTTTGTATATTGCTGTATATTTTGATGATGTATATAACACAGATTCATGACATTTATTTTAAATTGTTAGTTTTTTAAGCTTCCAGATCAGTTTCCATTGTTTGTACTATTCTACTATTTAAAAAACATCTAAAGCGGCCGCCTGTCGTAGATATATGCTCAGCCTAATTTTAATGAGCGTGATACAAGTGAAAATCTATTAATAATTTTGCAATAAAATAGAAGGACGTTTTTTAAAATTTTACGCCCCGATTGGTGATTGCACTACCCGAGGGATGCTGATTACACGCGAGGGCATAGAATTGCAATATTCGCCCTTGGTGCATACGATATTTTATGAGTTGAAGGGCGAAAATTTAGCATTTTTCGCTCTACGGATTAGAGTGTAATGAGGTTATTTCGGACGAAAGGACGAAAAACGCGGATTTTTTCCTACTGAATCATAAAAAATAGATATAGCAAAATGTAATCACGTCAAAATGTATTTCAGTTAGTTCCATCTTATAAATGAGTATAGTGTGAAACATATTTATTGTTTTAACATCATACAAACAGATTACCACTCAGCTTTGTATTCACATACATAATATTTGTTTTTGACTGTGGGATCTAAAAAAAAAAAGTCATGAAATACTAAAATATGGAAGGACCGCATTTGTTATTGTTATAAATATTTTTCATCATCCTTACACTTCAATAGTAATAATATTTAATACAATTAACGTACTTCAATTGTCTCTCTCTGTGCGCGAGCGCGGGCACACACACACACACACACACACACACACATACAGAGAGAGGGGGAAGAGGGAGAGAGATAGAGATAGAGTGAGTGAGCGGGGGGTGAGTGAAGGGGGGAGAGAGAGGGAGGGAGATATATATATATATATATTTGAAATGGTGTTGTAACTATTTGGTTTTAACTAAAAAAAAAAAAAAGTTATCGATTTTATACCCGTTTAATACGCAATAATTAAAGAGTATTTCCTTTAGTACTGCCCTGAATCGATAATGACAAGATAAAAATTCTCATTTATTTACGATAACGGTATATATACACCTTTATCTACGGTTGAGTTTATTTATTACTTAACGTATCGTAATAAATTGAGCCTACCTTCCTTTTTTTCAGTAATTGTAACTATGAAAGATTATAAAATATGTAACATCGGTCAATGCACCTTATTTTTACAACCTCTTTTAATAATTATTAGTTACTATCTATTATAACCTAGTTTTAATACAAAAAAAGAGCTAGAGAATTTAAAAATAACATTTATTGTACTCGTTTCCTACATAAATTTTAAAATCTATTTATTATATCACCGGTAATTAATTAATATATATAAATAAAATCGAAAAATTCGTGAATTTTAAGAAAACTTAACTACGCAAAAAAACTTTTTTAAAATAGATTAAAGAGTAAAAATACTCTAAACAATTCAGAATCGTTCCTAAAATCAGAAAATTAGTTCAAGAAAATTTGCTGGATACCTATTCCAGAATTAATTAAATTCGTGGGTGGAATACTACGTTATGCCAAAATCTCTTATGTAAAAATCTCATTCAGATTGGGCTTATTTCTTTGCCAGATTAAAAATTATTCTTTCGCAAATTTTCTTTTTCCCCCATTCATTTTGTACTTTATCAAAATCCGGACAGGAATTAAATTTAAACCTTATACAATTTAAAATAACCTTTTCTCTTTTTTTTTTTTAATAGAAATTTTACATACTTTTTAAAATCTTAGACAATGTTTGGCTTTCCCTGCATTGTCAGTGTTTTCTTCGCGTAGTTGTACTTCCATTCATAAGGCTGTAAATAAAGGGTGCAACAGAGGAAACGCATGTGTTTTTCATTACTGAATAACTTGGGTTGTTTTAATTAAAGAAAAAATCGATTTACATTAAATAATAATATTTTTATTACATTTTTGAAATCAACATACCTTAATTAGGTTCGGAAAATAATGTTAGTAAAATGATGTCCTTATCTGATGCAAATTCGGAGCCTCTCCTCAAAATTCTGCACGGCTTTCTCCATTTCATTCATCAAAATTTCGCTTTAATTTCTTGACGGGTGGAAATCTTCAGATCCTCGACTGTGTGTGGCTTGTTCATATACACTTTTAATTTCAAGTAGCCCCACAAGTGAAGTCACAATTCGATAGATCGGGAGAGCGTGGGGACCAAGAAATATTCCCGAATCGTGAAATGATATGTCCCACATATCATTATTTGTTGAACCACTTAAATCGACGCTCTCGCCGTGTCAGCTGTGGGCATCATCCTGTTGGAACCACACTTCTCTCATGTTCCTCCGATGTCTTTCCAGTTTTGGATGCAGAATGTTGTTTAACATGTCGATATAGCGCAATGATGTCACTGTTACTACGGTTTCCCCCCCGTTTAGAAAAGTAAGGACCAACAACCCCTCTCTTGGAGACACCGCACCACTCTGTTACATTTGAACTGTGAAGAGATTTTTGGGGTAGTCACGGGGGTTATCCGACGCCCGGTACTGATTCATTCGGTTATTCGACGCCCATTCAGACGGAAATGGGCTTAATCACTCATCAATATTAGGGCCTTTGTATCTTCCATAAGAATGGCGTTCATTATGCCATAAAATTCTTTGCGTTGCACAAATCCCTTTCAGTTAGCTGCTGGACGGTGTTATTTTGTTTGGGTGAAATTTGAGATCATCGTGTAATATGCAATGAAGCGAACAACGTGGCATTACAGCCTGTAGCATAGCGGATCGTTTTGGACAAGCAAGAACTGTCCTTCTCATTCTGTCCGTCTCACTCAGTCCTCTGAGTTCGGACTGAACGAGGAATTCCAGTTGGTTTTTTCTCATCACAAATTCAGTACTTCTAAACGCCTCAGCCCATCGGAGTATGGTGTTTCTATCTGGAACTGCGCTTCGACGTTAAATTTCGACGGAATAGACTTTGAACCGTAACCACAGGTTATTATTTTTTTTCAAAACTGCTCGACAGCAAACACATGATGTTCTACACGCCAATGCTCCATAGCGATCGAAACTGCGTAGTCTGAGCTGTCCGCCAGAGGTTACTGAAGGCCAATATCCTCACTCACCATTGAGTGCTAACAGTTTAAAAAACATGCGTTTCCTCTGCTCCACCTTTATAATTAGCTCAGCTTTTCAACACATACTTGTCCGCCCAGATTCTATGAATGCCTTTCAGCGATTAGTGACATGTATTCCAGATACCCAGTTGTCTGTGAGATACAGCCTGTTATTTCTGAAATGATGTAACACAAGTGGACTTTACTGGATCCCCAGCCATATTGGAGATTCAGGAAATGAGCGCGCTGTTAGTAGCTTGTTTTCTGCCTTATTTCACTAGTCTCATTGTTTCGGACGATCTTGACTTAAAGAGTGATGAGTGGCAAAGTGAATGGAATGCTAGTATCAACAATAAACTTTGTCCAGTTAAGAACACTGTATCACCGTGGAACTCTTCATGCAGGTACAACCATCGAGAGGTTGTACCTGTAACCTCTCGAATTTAAAAAGTATTTTTTTAATACTTATTTTACATTCGATCAAGAATTGAATGAGAAGTTAAAAAACTTTATTTTTCATCAACTTTTGTCAATTTTTTTTTTAAATCTAAGAATAGTTTTTACATTTTAATTAAATAAGGATTTCTGATGTTTGGTTTTAGTAAAAAAATAAAAAATAAATTATTTATAAAAGTTAACTTAAATGTTTACTCGTTTGGAATTATTTTTTTTTTTTTTTTTTTTTTTTTAGCATTCTCTGCGATCATATGTAAAATTATTTGGTTCTCTTAACTCAATTTTCAATAAAAAAAAAAAAAAAAAATTCATGTTTATGTGATTTATACAGTCAAATAGATATTTATTTATTTATTTTAATATATATATTGGAGTAAAAATTAACATTTTTATTGTTTACAAAAAGCCTTTTTTCTTTTTGAAACGAGACGTACGTACAAAATCGAGTATACAGTTAGTAAATAAATATTTTTTATTTATTTTTTTTACTTAATCCATTAATTCATCTATTTATAACTTTTATTATTGTGTTTAGATTATAAATTATTTTTTAAACAGTTTCCTTTTACAAATTCCTTTTTCATAAAATTTGAAGTGATTATTATAAAAGTTTTCAAGAAGTTTTATGTATATTATTGTTTTTTCTGATCATTCCTAAGAGAGAGCTTTTGTCCCCTTTCTTTTCCACTATATATACATGTGTATAAACACACACACGCACACAAAACCACTAGAGATAACAAAACAGTTTTAAGAAGGGGAAAACTTTACTAACATAAAATGCAGAAAGGGGAAGAATAAAACAAAAGTTTCCCTTGGTTTCTCCACTTGATCGGTTTACTTCAATGAACACACAATAACTTTTGTTTCTTTTTATTATATAATACGAGATGTTAAAAAGTTGTTTTAATTATTTAGTATCCAAATACATTCAGAACGTAATTAATTGATGCTATTACATGATATTTGCATTCAGGTTAAATTTAAGTTCTCAAAATCAAAAGTTAATTTTACCTTAACTAATAGTAAGTTTTTCTTTTTTGTTTTTTAAATACGTTAAATATAATAATAAAAATTGTTTTTCATTGATTTTTGTTAAAAAAAAAGTCAGTCTTATATTTTAGAAAATTTTATATTTTTTTTTCTTAACATTATGATTTTCTACGTAAATATGTATATATATATATATTTTTTCTTTTAGGCTGCCTATAAATAACTTTTAAAATATTATAAATTATGGCTGCTTTTAAAAAATAACTATACGATACAAAAAACGCAGTTTTAAATCGTAAAAACCATGAAAAATTAAATAAATAACTGCAAAAAAGAAAAATGTAAAAGATTAATTTTTCTTTTATTTTTAATATTGTTTAACGAATTTGAATTCGACTTGTACTGAAACATATATATACATTTATATTAAAGATAATTATACTAGCCTGCTATAACGCTCCTGAGGGAACACACATAGAACAAAAATGAAAGTATTTGTAGTAAATATATAGCAGAGTAATAAATAGCAAACACTCGAGACATTTCGAGAAGAGAAATAGATGTTATTTATATTTAACAAGCCATTACCATACATAATTTCTACACCATCCCATTAATTCTATGTATTATAAAAAAAAAGAAAAAAAAAAGTAAATTTGTGTCATCAAGAAGGAAAAAAATTTGTGTTTAAAAAGGAAAAGAGAAAGGCGGGATTATAAAATGATAATAAGCACATTGTTCAGAAAAATAAAAGAAATAAGGCGACTGCAAATATTATGATGCAAACAGTACAAATGGAGTTAGATCATGGAGCTGGGTTAATCAAACACAAGTTAATAATTATCACTTAATATTCAACTTTTATTGAAATCCTGGAGATCTCTTATTTTTATAGTTAAGAAAAGCTGACGCCATAACTTTCCCAAGATTTTTATAAAATTTTTTGCGTTTATATTTTTTTTGGATACTGTATATATTTTTTATTTTTGTTGAAATATTTCAATGAATTGAAGATAATATATTATATAAAAAGCTCAATAAAATGTTGCGAAACACTCCCGGTTTCGTTTTGTGTTTGTTTTTTTAAGATTTCATGATTATTTTTTAAAGAAAGAGTAGTATTTAACCCCAAGCCCAACGGGCTGGTCTAGTGGTTAACGCGACATCGCAAATCAGCTGATTTCTAAATTTTTTATACGGATTTGAATACTAGATCGTGGGTAACGATGTTCTTTGGTAGTTGGGTTTTCAATTAACCACACTTTTCAGGAGTGATCGACCTGAGATTGTACAAGACTACACTTCATTCATATTCATCCTTATCATCCTAATTCATCCTCTGAAGTAATATCTTACGGTAGTTCCGGAGCCTAACAGATACAGAGAGAGAGAGAGTATTTAATCCCTAAATATATTTTTTAAGCAAACTTCTGAAGGTAGTAAAAAGTAATTATTAAAAAAAAGGAAATAATTATAAAAAATGTATGAAAATCGATTAATTTTGTCTGAATAAATCGAAACGAAAAAAAGGCTTATATTTTACCTCTGGATTAAATATATAGGTATTTATAGGCATTTAGTCCCCCGTTCGGATCTCCGGGTGGGGACTACTAAGGAAGGGGTCACCAGAAAATTAAAAAATAACATTCTACG
>JAAAKQ030269639.1:0-10634 GCA_010016005.3 Zanna intricata | reverse complement strand
CGTAACTCGCCAACAAAACGTTTTCAGGCATATGTTTATTGGAAACTTTTTTCTTATTTTTAGATATAGAATCCGTTACCGAGAGATTACCGTGCAGTTTTGATACACCCTGTTAATATAAATATATATATTTCATACAATAGGAAATGGTATTTAATATTTTTGCTCTAACATAAATTAGAATATAGATGTTAAATATGGAATAATACGTCAGCCAAATAAATGCCATACCATCAGGCAGATGTCCATTCTCTTAACAAAATTTCAAATGAAGGACACTGTACCTAATTTGGTAAACTTAGTCAAAGTATTCTCACATCATTCAAGATTCATTTCTTACAGTAAGATTAAAAGAATGATTGTAATTGTAAAGAAATTTCTTTACTTAATTTGTGCTACAAAATTGTCTCTGCTCTGGTATTAACAGGGTATTGTTATATGCAGAGGAGAGAACTGGTGAATATTTGGCTGATTTTAAGAAAAGATGATTGACTATTGTCTAACTGTTCATTGTGCATCATTTTTTGGAAAAAAGAAGGAAATCCCATGTTTATTATTTGTAGCCTTTAAAAAGCCTATGACAGCCTGATAAGAACAAGGATGTGGAATGCAATAGTGGAGATAGATATGAGAATAAATAAGAAGCTTGTAGAGCTGACAACCCAATTGTGTATCCCTCAGTCACTGAAATGCATAAGAGAACCTTTTGACTTATTGAATGGACCAAAGCAGTGAAGTTTATCTCTATTTACATTTAACTTGGCTCTGGAAATTATAGTAAATGGAATGCAACTAGAGGGAGATAGTGGTAACAATTTCAGTTAGTTTCCTTATACCATGGTATTGTTTTGATATGTAATGACATTATTTAGGTGGAAGCATTGTTAAGTGCATTAAAAAAAAGACCAGTGATATGGACTCAGAGATAAGTGACACGAAAACAAAGTATATGGCAGTTAATGAAAGAAAAGTCTTTTCAACTTAACAAGGTAACAATAAATGGAAAAACTTAGGAATGGGTCATTGAGTTTAGATACCTCCGAGCCATAATAGATGAAGAACACAGAGTAGAACATGAAGTGAACCACAGAATATTAAATGCTGACAAAATATTTTTTTTGCAGTGAATACAATTTTCAAATTAAAGATTATCTCTAGAAACTCCAAAATCAAAATATACTACACTCCCATATAGCCAATACTAAGATATGCATGTGAATAATGGGCATTTAAGAAACAATTAAATATAATTGCAAGACTTTTAAGAATAAAAAAGTTTGGACCTGTGAGTGATGAGGAGACAAGGGCAATGGTCTATAAGAAAAAGAAAAGAGAGCTGACAAAGTTATATAGGGAACCATCCATTGTTCAGGAAATCAAGGCAAAGATTCTGCAGTGATCAGGTCACGTGGTAAGAGCGGATGAGGATTGATATAATAAGAAAGTGGGATATGAAGGAGGCAGAGGAAGAGGAAGTCTGAAAAGAAGATGGAATGATGGACTAAAGGGAATACTTGAGCTTAATAATCAAAATGATGAGTGGCGGATGGTGTCTAGGGATAGAGAGAAGTGGGGGAGACTGGTGAATGAAGTTGAGGATCAGAAGATTCTGTGAAGACTATGAAGTTAAGTAATTATATACTATTTGTAATTACTAACTTTGTTCATAATACTAACTTTATTACTGTCATTAAATAATATATAACAATTTTTCAAAACTTGCTTTATATTTTTTAGTTATACTTTAATTAAATTATTACCATACATTGCATGAGTTTAATTAGTGGGTTAATTTGGATTTCATAAGAAAACATCTGTTTTTCAGATTCTGCAATTTTTTACCCCTGTACTCTTAATTTATCTATGTACAGGGAGTGTTTGCAAAAGTAATGGTAGAAGATTGTATTGTCACCCAACCTTAATAGCTCTGCAAAATTTCATCATTAGGCTACGTAAGGAAGTATGATAAATTATTACACCTGCACTCTTAATTTATCACCATATGGGGAAATGTTTCGTAAAGTAATGGTGGAATATTGTATTATCACCCAACCTTAGTAACTGTACAGAATTTCATCAATAGGCAACGTCAGGAAGTGTGTAAAATTAAGGATGCAAGATTTGCAGACAAACATGAAAAAAAAAACATTGTGGTTTAAAGAAAAGCAAGTAAAAAAGAAATAAAGCTGAGAGCGGAACAGCTGATAAATTGGCAGGAGAGTATTATAACAATGGATGCCAAGGAGAGACTGCTGGAACACTGGCAGACAGCCTGGGAGGAATATAACAAAGGAGCATGGACATGGTGGCTAATATCGCAGATAGCGCCATGGACAAGGAGGAAGCATTGGGAGGTAAATTAATACCTTATTCACTTCCTCTCCGGCCATGGTGAATGTGCGACCTATCTATGTAAATTTAAAAGAACCCCCATGTGACTGTACTGTAGGCAGGAGGTCTCCCTAGAACACACCTTCTATAGGTCCGACAGATGGATGGAGGTACAGGCTGGAGGGGCTCATGCCAGAAAATACTGTATCTCACATGCTGTGAGGACAGGAAGAATGGGACACAGTGAATAGTATCATGGCCACCATTCTCAGACAAAAGAGGCTGCTGGCAGGGGATACAGCAGCAACAAGTACTGAGCCGTCAGCAAAGAAAGGAAGAAGGACGTGATGTCCTATGTCAGTCAGACTAGGTCCGACTTAGTCTGACTATGTCAGACTAAGGAATAAACAGTCGTAGGTGTAGGTTTATTACTAGCACTTTTTTTTATCTCTTGTATGTATCAATCAACTCAATAATTGTATCCAAATAACTGTCAATTCTACAGTGTCAGTGCAAGGAAGTGTGTGTTTTGAATATAATCATTTGTCATTTACCATTATTTTAGTACTGTATTGTTTCTTATTGATGGAATCCTTTTCTATGTAATGACATGCGAGTAAAAGTATGCAGAGCATATCACACAGTAGTGCATACACAAGAACAGTGTATATCATTGCTGATTATTTGTTTTTCATGTGTATTATATTTTACATTATATTAATGTACCACAGATTTTTTAAGATTTGTATTTATGATGCAGATGTCACATGATAAACATGTTCTGTAAGTCCAGAATGCTTGGTATGAGAAACATCACTTACTGTTGTTGCATTAATCACACACAGCGCTGCCGTATATGAAGAAGGAAGAATGGGGGTGGTATAAACAGGGCCATACTGTTCAGTTACCATTGTATATTGTTTTTTGTATATTATGATCATTATTGTATGTATAGTAAATCTTGTATATTATTGTAAAATACTGCCTCTTATTAATGGGATCATTTTCTTTGTATTGATGCGCGAGTAAATGGCACATCGCATTGAATGCACAGAAACAATATTTGTCTGTGGCTGATTATTACTTTAATTTGTATCATGTTATATACTGCATTGATCAACCACTAGTCTAAGATTTGTATTTATGATGCAGATGTCACACGATAAACATGTTCTGTAAGTCCAGAATGCTTGGTCTGAGAAACATCACTTACTGTTATTTACATTAATCACACAGCGCTGCTGCATATGAAGAAGGAAGAGTGGGGATGGTATAAACAGGGCCATACTGTTAGGTTACCATTGTATATTGTTTTTTGTATATTATTATCATTATTGTTTATATAGTAAATCTTGTATATTATTGTAAAATACTGCCTCTTATTAATGGGACCATTTTCTTTGTATTGATGCGCGAGTAAATGGTATGCAGAATATATCATATCGCATTGAATGCACAGGAACAATATGTGTCTGTGCTGATTATTACTTTAATGTGTATCATGTTATATACTGTATTGATCTACCACTAGTCTAAGATTTGTATGTATGACGCGTATGTCAAACTTTAAACGTGCTGTAAGTTAGCACACTCACTCTGGGGATCATCATTTCTTGTTGTTGTATTCACCCTTTCATCACTGCTGCACATGCAGAAGGAAGAGTTGGGCCATTAATCGGGGACATACTGCTTAGTCATCACTGTATATTGTGTACTGTATATATTATTATTATTGTATTGTTGTGTATTGATGTATTTTTTATGAGAAGTTGTATTATTTTATTACTGATTTATAGTGTTGTCTCTCATGTTTGCAACAAAATGGTTTGAATAACACAATGTTGTACATTTACTAGCAGTGTATACATAGAATCAATAAGCATAATTTCTTATAATAATAATAATTGTTATAAACTTGTTTCATGTCATTGGATTGTAATAACATTTGTTTTTATTATTTATGTTCATAAAATACATGCTCAATGACTAGATGCTTACAGGCACAATGGATACAGAATTATATAATTATTATTGTATATAACTATCATAATATTGTGGCTGCACTAATGTGCATACATGTACACACTAGGTGACACTGGATACTTTTACTCTAAAAACTATAATGGTGAAATAACTTCCAGCCAAAGGGTTGGAGGGGACACCAGAAGGAAAGGGTTAGCTAACGTAACGCTTATTTATGAACTGAAGATTGAAGAAGAAAGTGGAAAAGGATGTAATGTTACAAAAATTTTAAAAAAGAAAAATAATTGGCGCAAAAAAAAACGATGTAAGTGCCAGGGGGCGAATCGTGGAGACGTCGAGGGCCAGAGAAACAGCCCAATTGCTGAGGATGCCTTGGTCCGGGGCATACGCAAGATTGTCCTGGATCGGGTTACTTCTGATGAAACATGAGAGCCCGTAGAGGGTTTAGAGGGTTGCGCATGGGGGAACGGATGGTTGTGTGCAACGCAAAACCGACCTCAGGTAGAGATAGGTGTTAGGCATGGGTGGGTAGCTCCCCTGAGGAGGGGTTCTTTGACACGTCAGGATAGTGGTGTTGGAGTGCTTCGATGAGTCAGTGACCCCGATGGGGGGGCCGGAGGGACCCCCAAGACAGAAAGGTGCAAGTCAATCTGCTGCCACGACACTCCGCAACGACTGTGTAATGCCTAACGACGGGTCTAGTTGTCCCAGAGATTTTTAACGAATCAATAAAAAAAAAAAAAAAAAAAACCGAAAAGAAAGCAGAATATATTTACATAATAAGAAAATGTATCAACTGTGATTAAAATTTACTGACCAGAAAATATAAATGATTAATAACAAGTACTTTTCAGTAAATAATTAACTGACCAATACGATATTTATAATTCAGTATTTATTTTGTTAAAATTATAAACGGTATAATTTTGTAACATGATTTTCATAATTATTTCCTTTATATATTAGATCATTGATCTCTTTAAAGCCATCATTTCCTCGGTTTGCCATGATCACGTTTTCTATATGGTTTATTAATATAAAATTAGGGTATCCCTATTAAGGTTTATTTTAACGGTAAAATATCTATAAATCGGACAATATAATGCCCTTTTTGAAAATTAAATTATAGATAAAAAGTAGGAAGAAACAAAAGATTGTTTGTATTTTTAAAACTTACTCGTATTGAAGAAGCTGCTCTCCTAATGCTACGTCGCAGGTGAGTAACGGCATGTGACCTGTCGCTTCCCTATATAACAAACAAATAAACAAAAATAAATCCTCTATTCTGATGGTACATAATAAATTACATAGATTATCAACAGTATGTAAATATACTATTTATACAAATAAAAAGAAGGAACTTCCTCAGTATTTGCATGAAGAGGACAATATAAACACTGATAAAATATCGACGGAAGCAGTATACAAAATTGGAATTAATTTTAAAATATAAAAAAATTATATGATTTAAGTTCTTATTAGTAATAAAGAAAAACAAAAAAATACATCAAACAACAATAAGATAAATACAGGAATACACAATAAAATAACCATGTGATAATTCATGATTTTGAGAGCGTTATTGAAAATTATCTGATCATATATTTATTAAGTTTTGAACGAAATTATGAAGCATTCACAATCATTAAAAAGTTTTTTAATTAGTCTTAAATAAAAAGTTATTAATAGCGTAGTATTTTTTCTGTAAAAAAATTTAATTATATTTTAAAATGGTAAGTTAATTATTATCCTAAACAAGTTCACAATTCAAGAAAAAACTAGGAGAATACTATGGATATTTCAGACCCTGAGGAGCTGTCCAGACCAGATGATGAGTCTCAATCTAATAATGGATTACAACAGGAAAAGAAACAGAGACATGGATAACATTTGTAGATTTCAAGAAAAATTACGTTAGCATCCCACTAAAAATTTTAAGACCTAAGACTTTATATCAAATTAATAAATATGATAAAAATAACCTAACGTAAAATTCAGAATTGAGCTCTCGGAACCATTTAAAATCAAAAAAGAGGATAGCGTCATAGCGATGGGTCCTCACCGCTATTATTCAACTACTACTATTATTTCTAGAAATAGTAATGAGGGAATGACTCAAAAATGCCCATAAAAGTAAAAATAGGCCGAAAAATCAAAACTGTCTTGGTTTTCCCGCGACGACTTAGCGGATTTTGTAACTTGAAAAATTGCAAATAAAACTTTAATTAATGAAATATTTAGATCTTACAAGAGAAGGCACATAGGTTCGAATCAGACTTCATCTCCTTTTTTTTTTTTTACCTCCGGAACCACCGTTAGGTTATATCTTCAGAGATGAGATGAACGAATTGTAGCGTGTGTGAAAAATGCCATGCCTGACCAGGATTCGAACCCGGGACCTCTGGATGAAAAGCAGAGACGCTACCACTCGGCTACGGAGGCCGGCTTAATTTAAATATAATGATTTATTAATAATTAATTGATTGTTAATCCGTGACTTAAAAAAATTTGATAATATATATAATAATTTAATAATAAAAATAAAAAACATGAAAAAAATCAAAAGTTATTAGTGAAATAAAATTTTTATGAACTTCAAAAATTCCACACTTCTCAGGAATAGTAGACTTTTTTCCTTTTTTTTTTAACTTTCGGAACCCACTGTTAAAGTATTACATCAGAAGATGGAGATGAATGATGTGTAGCGTGTGTGAAAATGTCATGCCTAACTGGGATTCGAACCCGGGACCTCCGGTATGAAAGGCCGAGACCCGACCACTCGCACCACAGAGGCTGGCAAGGAATAGTCGACCTGAGATTGTACAAGACTACACTTCATTCACATTCATCCTCTGAAGTAATACCTTACGGTAGTTCCGGAGGCTAAATAGAAAAAGAAAAGAGTGGACTTTAAAATTGAATATATGTAATTTAATAGGCATTATTACATATATATATGTCTATATATAATATAATATTTGGTGAAATATCTGATTATTTAATAGTAATTGAAAATTATAACTTAGAATTGTATTATTTTTGGGTTTTGTACAAGGAAATAAATCATGTGGTGTCCATATCAGATTTTTTTGGTTTTTAAAAGTTTATAGTTATAGTTTTTATTAGTTATAGTTTTTAACAGTATAAATGAGAAAAAAATGACATTTTTAGAAATAATTATAATTTTTCTATCTCAGTTGAGCATGAACAAACGACTTTTATGTCGACTAAATTATAGATTTCGAATGAAATGATAAAAAAAAACTTTAGTAAAAAAAATTTGGGTACTGTATGGCACCCTTGATCGACAACTACTTGACATAACATTTTTAATAATAATAATGAATTTAAAAACAAATTAAATATAAAAAATTATATAAAATTCCAAAAAATTTCTAAAATTTTAAACAGGTTCCATGGGAGCCCCTTTTTAAAATAACTTCTGATGTGGTCAAAATTAATATCTAGATGATGGAATTTTGATCTGAAAAATTCAATTACAAAATGATATTTTAAGAACGGATCTCGGATTAGACCCCTGGATTTTTAAGGTTTAAAAGTTTACAGGAATAATTTTTTTTTCAATAATTCGGCCCAATTTTGTGCATGTTATTCAAAAAAGATTTTTTTTTTTTTTAGTTCATTAAAACAAATAAATATGAGACCGTGATATTCTCTTGTTCGATGGTATCGTAAATCAGACCAAAGTCTGTAATACTTCCAACCCATGATTTATGTCGACATAAAATAACGAAATTTTAAATTACTTGTCAGTATTTAATTAAAACGCATGTACAAAATAGTAAAAAAAAAAAATAAATAAATAAAAACTGGAAATACTACTCCAACCCATTTTTTAATTTTTCCCAAAATTTAATGCTATAATATCTAATAATACTAATTATTTGTAGAATTTTTTTTGAACAATTTTCGAAAAATGTTTGTTGAATCAGTTCGGAGATATTAATTTACGTACATTGTTCGGAAATTATTACAGATTTGTCTTGTATGTTTCGGACGAAGAAGATTTTAAAACATCGATATTTGAAAAAACGCAGGCACCAAACATTTATGTCAATCGCTATATATTCCCTTTGAAGCTATGCTGTTGAAATAAAGAAAAGAAAAGTAAATAGGAGAAAATAAGATTAACAGTTAATTAAAGATAAATGACACACTGGAAACGTTTTTGAAGCAGTTCACAACTTCTTCTGTTATAGGACTGTTAAAAAAAAAAAAAATATATATATATATATATACATGTTGTAACTTAAGTATACAAATATTATTTGGGTTTAATTTATTAATTTATTTATGTAGGAGAAGGAAAAAATATCTATTTTATCAATTCCTGGTCCTCAAAATCTTAATTTTAATCAAAACTTCTACGCAATCTGCAGTATCTTAGTCTATTAGCAAGTTATTGAAGAACACTATTTTACAAAAAGAAGGATACCACTGCATAAAATTTATGCCAAATTCACGGTAAACAGATTAACTACACTTTTCTCCCTGATTCGGGGTTCATGCTTTCTTACCATCTATTACTTTTCTTTATATTAATCCCTTCTTTTGCATAATAGTTTGCGGTGAAGATTTGTCACATCAACATTCTTCAAATTGAGAATGCAAAACTTGGTATCAGTAAGTTTTTGGATTTTTAGCAAAAAGGGCTGTCTGTGGACAAACTTAGAAACCTTTGTTACTTGTCCAATCGCTACACGAAAGCCTAAAAGCGGAGGTGCTTATCGATGAAGCGGACTTAATCGGAACTTACATATTGTCTTATACATATGAATATATATAAGAGATATCGTAAAAGTAAAGATCGCTACGAAATTTCTTTCCTTAATGTTGGCAAACCAGTGTCGTTCATGACCACGCTAATAATGTACAGACTGCGATCTTGCCTGTAAGTTGTTACGTTTAAATCCCTTTGATAACGTGAGAGATTTTACGTTATAAAATGAATAGAAAAATCTATGTTGCCACCGACTGTGAAATAGGCAGAGTCACACATTTTTTTAAACCATTAATCCGGCTGTAAATAATAAATAGTTGTTTTTTGTGTACGGTGATAATATAATGAATGAATGAAACGTCAGAAAATGGCGCGAAAGTTTTAGAAATAACAGAATTAATCTGCAAGATAAAGGACATTCGGGGAGGCCCTCGATAATCTCCGAGAACTTGTGGAAACGTGTCAATGATGAAATCAGAAAAGAACGTCACTCAACGATTTCCAACTTGGTTCTGCTTTTCCTGAAGTTTTAAGAGCTCTTACTGGCCGTAGGAGCTGTTAATGACGGTTTAGGCTTCAGAAGGGTTTTTGCATGTTGGATCCCGTACGTCTAAATTGAACTACACAAAATAAATCCGAATGAGATCTGCTTTGGAATTTTTGAGGCAGTATACAGAAAAAGATGTTTTCTTTAATTTAATTTTTACAGGCGATGAAACATGTATCTCGTATTACAGGCCAGAGAGAAAGCGGCAGTCAAGTGAATGGCGTCATTCTCAATCACCAACCAGACCAAAAAAGGTCAAGCCACAGCCATTTGTACGTAAATTGATGGCCACAGTGTTTTGGAATCGGTTTGGCATACCGCTGATTGATTTCATGCAATGTGGAACGGATATAAATTCAGAAGCCTACTATGAAACTCTACGTAAGTTACAACGCGCCTTTGATAAACGGCGACGTGCGCGCAGTTAACCGACAACGTTGTCCTGTTGAACGATAATGCACGTCCGAATGTTACGGGTTCAATACGTGATTTACTGAGTAGGAATTGGAAGGAAAATCTAGGATCAGCCAACATATAGTTCAGATTTAGCTCCTTCTGATTACTATTTGTTTGGGAAATTGCAAGAGTTTTTGAGTGGTAAGCAATTCGCGAGTGACGATGAACTTAAAATTTCTGTTAAATAGTGGCTAGATGGACTGGCAGCAGAAGAATACAACGAAGTTATGTACGCCGGTTTATCGCTACAATAAATGTCTTAATGCATCTGGCGATTATAAAGAGAACCAGTTTAAGAGAAAAAAATATATTTATAAAGTTTTTGGAATGAATATTTTTACCAACACTATTTTTAAAGACCACTTTAAAAAAAACACATTATTTATACAAAACAATATTTTTATTTATTCGGAATATATTACAAAAATATTTTAAGTCAATAGACTTAGTCTAATAATCAATTGGGCCTCCTTTAGCCTTGTAGCATGCTTTAATCCTATCAGGCATTGAGTGGATCAGCTTTCTGCACTCTTCGCGCGTAACCTGTTGCCATAAACTGCAGACTACCAGTCTTAA
>JAAAKQ030269638.1:0-27692 GCA_010016005.3 Zanna intricata | reverse complement strand
GTAGCGTGTGTGAAAAATGCCATGCCTGACCGGGATTCGAACCCGGGACCTCCGGATGAAAAGACGAGACGCTACCATTCAGCCATGGAGGCCGGCAAATTATAATTGTGCTAATGATAAGAAATACGGCTGAGTCATCAGCCGTACAAGTCAGTCTAAAAGACAAGCCTATTCCAAACATCAGCGTACACCGGTAAAATACCCAAGGTGACAAAGAAATCTAGGAAGTCAGGTCCGACGGCTGATATTTGGTTGCACTCAGAGACACCTTTCAGACGTCTGTTTGTAATACTACCTGTCAAAGTATTTTCTCTTGTAGTTATGATCTAAGAGGAAGGCGATATATATCTATACATATTATTAATTAAATAGTATCTTTTATTTAAAATCTAGTAAGTTCTATGATTTTATTCAGCCTATTTATAATTTGCTAATAACAAATATTTGGACCAATAAAGATGTTATTAAAAAACAAATACATTTATTTATTGAATTCAAAAATTAAGTTTCTTGATTTTTAGAAGCTCTATTTTGGATTTACTTAACGAGGAAATATCTTCGATTGCAGGTTAAAAATTAAAAACAAAAAACGTAATAACAGAAATATTTTTGGCAACATCTATTTTTTCTTGTTTAAAAAAATTATAGATTTTCTTATGAGATCTTTTTCTAATATGACTAAAAAATTTCATCTTACAGTGAATGAACGTTCAGAAATAAATAATTTATATCTATAGCAATGAAACATTTTATCTATATACGTGAACTTGTTCGTCGGAGTAATGATAAATGTACTTTATGAGAACTGATACTAACAAGAACAGATATTTCAGTTGGTAGAGCGTTTTCATCTTTATCTCTCATTCTTGTAGCTAACTGGCTGCAGTTTAAAGATTAATGTATTTTTTATACTCAATTTACATCAGAAGTAACTTCTTTTTTTTTTATAAATGATTTCTCTTACAATACCAGTAGTAACTTTTCCAGAAAGTTAAAAAAAAACAAAAGTTATAATAAACCGTAAATGGTGAAGTAGACAGAATTATGTGATTTTCTTCATAAGTCAACGTTAATATGTAATAATCTATATGTATACGTTTTTGAAAACCTACTCGATATTCTTTAATGCAGTGCTTTAAAATATGGGCTACATCACAAATATTACAGTATTTTGTCTGTATATGTATACTTTTTAACATCTATTGAAAATCAAATTTGTTACTTTAAAAGTAAATGATAAAAAGCAACGAAGAAGTTAATAAACTGAAGTAAAAAAAAAAAAGGAATAATACAACATCAAAATTTTATTTGTATCGAATTAAAATAATGAGCTCCATATTATTGTCATTTTTTTGTTATCTTTTTATTTTATAAGTTTATGTTCTTCATTTGAAAAGTTCTCAAAAAAAAAAAAATAATGTTGCTTTTCAATTTGTTTACCAAATTTATACTCCTTTAAAAATTGGTGAGCTCATAAAAGGATCATGATCGAAATTGAATTGAATTATGAGTTACAGCATTGCTTCACAAAATTTTTTCTTAACTCTCAAGTAATAGCCCTGTATTTCTGTTGTAATATTTCATTTCTCCGGAATTTGTTGAAACATAAAAAGAAACCAGCGAAAGTTTAATAAGCCGAACAATATTTGGATAGACAAATGTTTCCTCTGTATTGACTTTTAGAAACTATTTTTCTCATTTTGAAGAAAAAATAATGAAAATCCTTTAAATATATAAATAAAATTTATTATTTCAACAACAATTAAAAAAAATAACATTTATTATTTAGCTACTTTTGACTACGTTTTATTTTTATAATAAATTAAAGTTATATGTATTGTTTGCTATATCACTTATACTGTTGATGATGATCAACGGTATAACTAATTAGATGGTCTAATTAGATTATTATCTAATGATTAAAATAATTTTCTATATCTTTTAGTTACAGAAACAGTGTATAATATATATATATTATTTTATATGTATATATAATACTATATACATATATAATACATATATAAATATATATATATATATATTTCCTTAAAATTAGCTTAGTACATGAGTTACTTTGTCGCAGCAGAAAGGTTACATCTATTTGTTGTTTTATTGGTTTTTTCCAACCATTACTATCGTTGTAAAGCATCTGAGATAGAATCGTTTCCAACAGTTTATTATCTGAAAATAATGGCATTCATTATACAGCAACTCACTCTGTTTATCCGAGTAAAGCTGTCGTACGTAGGAAGAATAGAATAACACCTGTACCTTGATTGTCTTGGCGAACTAATGTGCAACTCTGCATTTGGCTTATTCAGTTAGGCAATGAAAAATAATTTTTTCTCTTATCTCATTATATATAATATATAGAGTGATCAATTATAAATATGCACAAAGATAATTTATTCTTGCACATTAAATAATTTTATTACCTTAGCTGCAAAAAATTAACAGTCACTTTATTCTCACGGTCAATTTCTAATTCATGATTACAACTATAATGATTGAAATCCCACGTCAGAAATGCCAGGTACAGTGTTCTATAATAGTATTTCAACAACTGTTAATTTTCTATCAATTTGTTTATTTTTTTTTGTGATTTGTCATTGATTGTTGAAGACCTATTTTATAGTTATCAATCAAATTTTCATAGCCTATTACTGCTATATTAAGATACCTCTGGTCTGTCTCATATTTATTCTTAATTACATTATACTAATTTTTAATTTTAGTTCATAAAGATTAAGATATAAGATAAAAATATAAAATTGTGTGAGAATTTTGGCCTAGATTGTAGAATATTATTTATAAATTTCTCGTACTGGTATAATGTTTGTATCTGACAGTATTAAGTATTAATACTTAATCATGTGAAACTATCTTGATTTTTACAAAATTAAATATTACATATTATTTCATTATATTTTTAATTTAAAAATATTAAACTAATATTATTAGCATATAAAGTATATGTATATTTTTTAGTCTCAAAATAAATTTACTATTTTACACTATTATAGAAACCATAAGTAAATATGATCACTCACATATTTGAGGAGGCTTCCATCGAAACTTCTCAAAAATTACTTACGGACTTAAAAAATAATTATTCTAAGTAATAACTAAAGTATGGATAGAGGACAGTTCCATTGTTAATTTAACAGGAAACAAGAGCAATCATAAGAATTCATATTAAGAGAAACGATGAAACACTGAGAGAAGTAATAAAAATAAAACTAATTATAAAAATGAATTAATAAAAACAAAAAAATTAACATATAAAATAGTGTTTAATGATTACACTTAGATAATTTCAACCCCAAATCATATAAAGTCATCAAGATCTTTTTTTTCTCTTCTTGTTTTTTTTTAATCAGGCTGCTCAAGAATTCAAGATTTTCCTCTTTGCAGCCCCTCTTATTTCGAGTCATTCAAAAACTGTATTCAGAGATGCAGCAAATTGGTAAGCCTTCTCTCCGTCTCTTCAAGCCCATGACTCATTCGATGTCTTCAAAGGAGGAAATGAAGGGAAGGCCAGTGAAGATCCATAAATTCATACAAGGGTAGCTCTTCATAGAGTGTAGACGTCTCTACTTAAAGGGGAAAGATTCTCGAGGTAATCTTTAAATGTCTCATTTTTAATAGACTTCAGTAGTTGTTTCAACCTACTAGTAGCACTATTCAAAGATGTTTTTTCCATTGGTCTCCTTCATGACATCTTCTTCCAAGGTCCCTTTTATAGTAATAAGATCCATCATCTTCTTTGAGTAGTCCGTTCCCACCCCCCAATGCCCAATTTCAGGCGTCAAGTGCCAAGCTGCTTCTTGCAAGATTGAAAACAAATATTATGTTTAATTTTCGAAATCAGCAAAAGATTTCAATGGAAGAACAATTTCTCCTCTACCCAGCTTCTATACGAGTCATAATTGGTCCTTTTTTTTATGGAGGATATGATTTCCTTTTTCTTATCACCATTGTTCTAACGGTAAGCAGGATCAGCGGATGGTCACACATCTAATCGTATCTATTTCTAACTTCAAGGAACAATGATGAAATACATGAAGTTACGTAAAAGTCTAACAGATCTGGGATCTTTATTGGATTCAAAGGCCCATAAGTTGGCTACAACAGAAATATTACATTGAAGTTCATGTTAACGACCCAATCTTTAAAGTTTAGTCTTCCGTATTTATAATCGGCCCCAGAGAAAATATTTCACTTTCCAGTCACCCGATACTATAAAATGGGATCCTAGCGTCGAAAAGAACTCAGAAAACGAGTTCATAATCCGTGATCATGTGGCGTGGAGTATAGTAGATAGCTGACAGTCATAAGTAGAGGTCCAAGCCAGCCAGTTCAAGATCTCGACCGAAATCGCCTGAATGTGATTTGACCTGTACTCTGGTAAATGGTGATGCTTTATCACATTTCTTATTTTATGTTAAATAAATATAACTGATAATTTATTGACCTTGTTCGTTGAGCAATAATTACTCTTACCAGTATATAAAGAGTGTTTTTCTGCTTATCTTTCTTCTGCCATCGGAATAATAGTCTTTTCAAATTCTTTCTTATTCATACTTGTTCTTTATACTAACTCTTCTCATACTAATTTTTTATTTGATAAGTGCGTCTTCCAACTAAAAATATTGATATGAGGTCGTCTGAACTGTAGTCTGTTAAACATTTTTATTTACTTACTATAAGAACGTTTGTCAGATAATAATTATTTTAATTTTATAGTTGTTAGTTAAACCATAATGAGAATGTAACAAGTAAAGGATGTAACTACAAAAGGCTGTAGTGCAAAATTGTTCGATAAGGTAGGTTCTACATTCTGAAAACCTTTACTGCTGTGTACGTAGTATGTGCATATAAATTTTCATTCATGTGTACAAACTAACCTCCTTTAATGAAATTATTGCATTGTTTTGATTGACAGCAGGTAACTAAATTACAGTAGCTATATTTTCACAACCAATCTATGTTTATAGCAGTAGTAATACTTGTAGGTAGAATAACGCTTAACTACATCAAAGAGTACTTTTTTTAATAAATTAAATTTATTCTTTTTTTTTTTAACTGAGGTTTTAGTAAATAACGGTGATTAATATACAGAAGCATGCAAACAATTTTCAAATAATTTATTGTCATAAAAAGAATTTGTCTAACTGAATAATAATTATAATAAAAATTAGCTTTAATAATTGTATTACATTTATTTTCAGAACTTCATTGAGTTTTTTTTTCTTTAAATATTTTGTCTATGAATTTAGACATAAATCTTGAAATTTCTGTTACATCTGATACTAAATATAATGTTAAAATTGAAATGTTTTCTCTCTGTTCCAATTTATTAGCGAATTAAAGTTTCAAATTTTTTTAGTTTATATGATCAAAATCCCCCAAAATCTTATCCAACCAGAATTTGAGATTATCAAATTTATTTATTAATATTTATTTAATGATTAGTTATTTTTTTTCAATCTGAGACTAATTTTTATATACTTTAAAAATTTCTTTTATTAAATTACTTAATTGCAATTCAGTAATTGTTTAGAATATATATATTGGCGTCCAACGAGGGGTGAAGATCATCCGAATGAGAAGATTGAACATAGCCATTCCTCTGCTTTCCAATATCTTTCTCATATGTTAGCCGATAGACCAACACTCAAGGCGTACAACATCGACTGTCTGGTTGCGAGTATCCGTGCAACATTACCACCAGTGATAAAGGCAACCTTCAGCGACTTATCATATGAGGACTCAGAATTGTTCCTCTCTCGTCTGAAAACTCAGCTCCAAGTACAGAAAGTGCCTGTCGGGCAACGGGCCGAAAATTCCAAAGGGCAGCTGAAAAGAGAGTCTCTGTCTTGGGTCAGACAATACAAAGGCCTACAACTGGATTGGTCGGAGTTCATTGACCGATTTCGGCATTAATATAACCCCCCACAGCCTGTTACCAAGCTCTGTTCTCAAATTTATGGAGAAATGCAGAGAGCTAATGAATCAGCGGAAGAGGGAACTCATTTGCCAATTATCTCCCGGTAGTGAAGTTGCCATCCTACCAATACTGCTGGAGCAGCTCAGACACCAGATTCGACTTTCGCTGCGAGCGGCAATCATCCTAGATATTGATGACCTCCTGCATCGGACAATCATCATTCAAGCAGTCGAGCAAGAGATCCAACCTACAATGAAGTTGAAAGTACTCATGCAAACCGCGTTAGCTCTGAGCGGAGCTCGCTGGATCGAGTAGGTGAGCTTCAACCGAATACTTCAGTGAAACAAATGACAAGGTTACTCCACCTAGAAGCAGCTTGGTTCCGTGGTTGTCATTACTGCCCGGAGCGCCATTTCCACAGGGACTGCCCAATAAAGAACTCGCAACAGAGAAACGAGTAAAGGTGCCGGCTGTGGAGCTAACCGAAACCCCTCGATTAACTAGGCTCCGACCGTCTAGAAACACCGTTAAAGTAGCGGGACAACTCACAAAAGCGGCTATAGACTCTCGCCAACTTCAGTTTTGGAAGATCTAAGCTATAACCAAGGCAAGCCAATTTCAACACAGACATCAAGATAGATCTGGCATTGAATTATACTTTCAGCCGTACCACGGGAGTGAGACAAATAGAGCTTCTCTGCGATGCCGCGAAAATTTCCACAAACGCTTCTGCTAATCCCGGGGCTCCGAGAAATCTTCTTAAGACATGACTGGCTGAGGGTGCAACAAACCGTTTTTTGGACTACAGTCGTGGCTTATCTGCCAGGGAAACCCGCAAAATCGTTTTTTGCACGATCGACCCGAACTTGCAGCATCTAAACTGGGCTGGTCGGCAGTGAAAAGTATAGCACCCCTGAGATAAAGACAAGATTGCAGACGGTGTTGAAACGGCACCAAGGCGAATTTTTCAGCACTCTCTTGCAACCAAATCGGTCAGCAGTTAATGGAATCTGACTTCAGAACGGAAACCGGCCGTTGGTCAGCAGACAGCTACGTAGAACGCTAGCATAACTTTCATTTCCAGTTAGTATGATGATTAGTAAAAATCATTTAGTGATATTCATAACAGTACTTTGCATTTGGTTTTCGACGTACAGTGTCCTGTGGAAAAAAGTTCAGAGTAGTCATGGGCTTACGAAATTCTCAGAAGACAATTTTTACAAGAGTAAAAACATGTACTAATTAACAAATGAGCAATCGATGCAAAAATTTTATAAAAAAATCTAAATATAGATCGGTATATTTTTTAGTCATATAGACATAGCCGTAGAATAGGAGCAACTCTATGTTACTCTAGTTATTTCTTTTCGTCAATTACTAATATTAATAATATTCAAATACTATTATAATTAGATTAATTTCCAATGAACTAATGATCTCTCTTTATAATCTTCCCTCATAAACCCACAAAGTGTCGACAAGAAATTAACTGTTTTAGACATATGTAATGAGATTTTTGTTATTCCATCTCTATATGCAAATAAGTAATTTGAATTCATTTATATTGAATATTGATTGAAGTTTAGCTACTATAATATGTAAATTGAAATAATTATCGTTACTGTTATTTTAATACAACAGATCTACACTCTCTAACTTGAATTTCATTATATTTCTCTTCATTATATTTTAAATTATATAAATCAGATTATTTTATTAAAATACAAAGAATTGAAAATTTAAACAATAATTTCATAAATGTCTGATTCCCTGAAACGAAATTAATGTTTTATTGATTAGTGTTATTTAGGTGTATTTGTGGTCTTTTGCCGAAGCCTATGTGTTAATTTTACAAGGCTCATCACAGCTAATGTTTCCACCAACTAATGAAATAAGAAAAAGAAAAAAAAATTAAAATCAATTGAAATAAATTTGAAGGAATATAATTTTTAAACTATGTAAAATGTTATACTCCTTTAGATTGGTATATTTATATAATGTAATAAGGATATTTCACGGTTTTTAAAACCTGCGGTTACGTTTTTCTTGTATGAAAATCATACAAAAAACCAGAATCAGCCATAAGTAATGATCAAACAACTATCGGCGCATTATTTTTGGTAGTCTACCAAAATGACGACAATCATTTGAGAGAACGTAGTTAGTAGGAAATATATCTTTTTATTTAATTAAAAGTTATTTCAACAAAAGTTATATAATACATTGTACTTCATTTGGGAACCAGCGCATAATGTCTGTTTTGAGTTTTTATTAAAGTGCAAACTTGTTTTTGTTTATTTATAATTTGAATTAAACTTTTTTCTTTATAATTCATACTCGCCTTTAAACTGAAAGCATACTTTCCTACTAGCGGGGTTGTTTATATTTTTTTGATAAATTGAAATCATAAATCCATTAAGCAAGGTGCAAAAAAATCATTCTGTAGCTAATGAGTTAATTTTTTCGTAAAAAAAAAAAATTAATAGAAAAGATTTCTTCCAGAAAATCTCGGAAATAGAAGTAATTTAAATGAATTTATAATACAAACATTCAACAGAACTATTCTGCACTCTTCAATTCATAATGAACTAAATTATCGGAGCCAAACTTTTTAAAATCTTTAAGAGAAAGAAAGAAAAATTGCTTGTTGCTATCGTAAATGATAATCATGTTGCGGAAATTTTATATAAATTTTTATAGGTTAAATGTTTAATTTTTCATAATAAAATTAAGCTTGCACAATTTCAATAACTGTGGTTATTGATAGGTTTTAATTTTAACATTATTATTTGGTGATTTTATTATTATTACTATTAACTCGTTGGTTAGAAATAACTTTAATATTATTGTTCGTACGAACAATAATATTAATGAACTAGCAGGTTAAAGGACTATTAATTTAGTGTTTTATAATTAAAATTTAGAACTAATACCCGAAATATTTCAATCTAGTATTGTACGAAATATTAGTTTAAATGATCCCGTATTACGTGGGTCAATTTTTGGTACTAATTTTTTCTTCAGACGTAAGTGTAAAAGTTAAAAATTATTTTTAAGCATTTAGTTTATTTTTTACATTTACTATTCAAAACATAATAGTTATTTACCAAACTAAATATATTGTTTCACTTATCATTATTTCATTAGCTACTGTTAGATAATTAAACATGTCCCAACAAATATAATTGCTACTAAGTCAGCAGTATAATACTAGTTTTACTAATTGCTTAATTGTGACATATGTTTTAATGTAACTTACCTTCATTTTTTGATAATATTTAATTGTTTTATGTTGTGATCAGGAGTTAAAATATATAAAATAAAAAACAGTTATTAATGTCTTAAATGAAATAGTTTGTAATAGCGATAGATTTTGTATTTTGTGAATCTCTCAGTAAATTTTGTGTTGTTAATGCAAAATTTTACTGAGAGTTTTTTAATATTTAATGCTCAGTTTTTATGTAAATAATCCTTTTATTTTTTGTGTTGTCTTTTATCGCTAAACTTTTTGTTTTACTCTCAATCATAATAATTGCCGCTTATACTAATGAAAAGGTTCAATCAATGAAAACGTAAATATTCTTTTTAATTGCTATAGAAGGATGTAAATAAGACTTAAGTATAATACTGACTTTAATTGTCTGTGTAAATATTAGATAGTTTAATTTTTCTAAATCCACAAATTTCTATCAACATTATTTATTACTTACCGTATATACATAATTTTAGTTTTCACCAAATAATGACTTCCTAGTGAGACTTTTCTGTTCGATTTAAAAAAAAAGAGTTTATTACTCTTCTTTTAATAAATTATTTTTTCAAAATATTATAATCTACGTTGTTTATTTTTTGACGACAATATGATGACGTCTTTCTGTATTCATCATATTTTAGGTGTTTAAAAAGAGTACCTCCGTAACTACGTATCTTCATGATTAAGTGTTTTTTTTATAATTCTCACGTAGATATTTACAAATATATCTTATGAAAGACAAACTCATAACTTTTTTAAGTATTTAATTGCCGGAAATAAATTTGTAATCAAGATTTTAATATTTTATCATATTTACCTGTGAGCCACTTTCCTTTGAGGAAGGGTAGGAGAGTAACGATTCTTCCGCTTACATAATGTCTATGTAAAATTTCTTATTAAAATGTATACTAATTAAATAAATTAAAAATCTTTATTATTACAAATAAATTACTAAAACTTTGCTGACTCAACTATTCTCAAATAAGGAGTGTAGCCATGTGATATGAAATAAATCTGGCAAGAAACTCATATATCAATTACTTCAATAAATCCTGGATCTAACCGTTTCTATAGTACAGTTCATTGCAGACATTGCCGTAATAAGTTTGATTTATGTAACCTAGAGTAAAACATTGTATTAAATAGTCCCAGTCTAATTTATGGGTCATAAATTATCAATTTGGTTGAAATTTTATCCCTAAAAAAACAAAAATCGTAAAATTACTTTTAATATAGTTAGTTGTTTTTACCATTTCTAACCAAATTTGAATATTTACCTAAGCAAATAAACAACCTTACTGGACTTTACCTAAGTGAGTAGTTACTTAACTAAAATTAAATAAAATATTACAGGCTATTTTTTTTCTTTCTTCTTTAACCTCCGGAACCACCGTTAAGACGTAGAACCATCTATCGAGACGCTACCACTCGCCACTCGTATAGGCTATTTAAATGCATTTATTTAGTTACGG
Organism: Zanna intricata; assembly: GCA_010016005.3. NCBI lineage: Eukaryota > Metazoa > Arthropoda > Insecta > Hemiptera > Fulgoridae > Zanna > Zanna intricata. Next base: position 17,017 of record JAAAKQ030269638.1, on the reverse strand, counting down.
AGATAATTGTGTTTTTTTTTTTTTTTAATTATTTAAGTACAATAAAAAGGAACATTGACCGAATTAAATTATTGTACTTTTTTGAAGAAAATATCGAAGGACAAATTATTTTCTAATTCAAATGGAAAAAGCATCTATCTCATAAAGAGGAAGTAATATAATAATATTGTTTTCTTATTTTTCTTCTTGTATTTCAATTGTATAGTTTTAATTGGCGTAGTACTACGATTTTTATATAAAAAATGATAACAATTATGATTTATTATTAATTTAAAAAAAAAAAATTTATTGGTTTATTTATTATTTTTTTCGAAAATAAGGATTGTATTTTATAGTTTGTAGATGAAAATAAGAAATAAAATCTCATCTATAAATTTATAAATATTTATTTAAGATCAAAATTCTGTTTATTTTTTGTAGAATAACATAACTCGATTATTATTTTCTACACATAAATTATTTCTAATCATTTTAAGAGGAACCATTAAATCACCTTCAGTAACACTGCATAAGTAACTGAATTATATTTCTAAAAATATATTTCTAAAGCAGTATCGTCAACGTCAAAAAAAAATCTTCCTCCTAATATTTATAAACTGGGTACTAAATAATTTAATTATTTTATAAAATAATGTATGTATATTATTATTAATTACATTCAATTTAATTATACCATACAATTTGAGTGATACAAATAGCCTTTTGACGTTTCCTGTTAAAAAGTGATATTGTTAAACGAAAACCAGTAATTGCCATTAACAGATGAATTATTAATTTTAGCTACCGTAACATACAAATTGATTTTAAAGAGAAATGTGTAATAAAACACTCGAATTTGCATTGCACATTTTTTTATATAATTTTGTTGAAAGGTTTTCATTTTATAAAATTTCCTTTTACGTTTATTTTTACTTTTTTCACGACAGGTTTTGTTTTTTACGACATATTCTTAAAATATATGTGGGAATTACTATAAATGTGATATATTCTCTTCAGAATTTATAAAGTAGATTAATAAACTATTTTATTGTACATTTAATTGTACAACTATTTTGTTGTTCGCCCTTTTATATGCTAAATTTACATATTCCAAAGAAGTTACTGAAAATATGATATACTTAAATTCTACTATTGGTACTAAGGAATCGCTCCAAAAACTTGAAATAATTATTAAAAATTATACCCATCAATATATTATTTATTATTAATCTATTAAACCCTCTAAATTAAAACTCATTTAATTTACAGTAATATTCATTGTAATATATCAAACTAGAACTAAAACTATTGGTTCACTAAATTATCCTCAAACATATACAGATTTCTTGAAACTTACTTGAACTAAGAAAATATAATATAATCGAGAGAAGTGACTGAATTATCAAGTAAATATTTGATCATTTGTTTTTATTTATTACTTTATGTAAACAAAAGTTATTTTTAATTAAAGAATATGTTCTTCGTTTTGGTATTTTATCAGACGAAATGCAGACAGGTAATAAATTGACACCGTAGCATATACTATAGCTTGTCATATGTAATAATGAAATAAAACGTTTAATATTTCTGTTCTCATTCAGATTACATGTGTTTTAAATCAGAAAAAATCAAAAAGACCGCTCCACTATTATTTAAAATATAATAATCCTTATAAATTTTAACGTTCATCGCTGGGGATTTTTGGGTGATGCAAATATATTGTACAACTCCCGAGAAATCAACATCTTCAATTACAGTTCAATAATAAATTATTCTAGAATAAGTCGAATGTTTGAAAAAAAAACAAGCCGTTTACTAAAGCGTTGTATGATTTCAAAAGTGAAAAGAAGAAAAAACAAAGATAATATTGGCTAAAGATGAGCCAACTATTATTATTCATTAAATTATATAACAAATCTGTTAACACATTTATCGAAAGAAGGGGTAAATTATTTTTATATTGAAAGAAGGTAAATAAAACCACTTATTGTATGGCAAAATTCTCCAGTCGGATGGGTTTAGAATTTCTTTAACATAACCTTTCAGTGAATAATTTCAAGTGATTCAGTTTTAAATTACTTATATTAATTTTTGGAATTAAAGTCTTAACTTTTTAACTTATATATATATATATATATATATATATAAGTTTCAAAACTAAAAAAAAAAAAAAAAAATTAAAAAAAACCATTAACCAGGTATGGTTTTTTTTTAATTAATTTATTTATTTTTATATTCCCTTTCTAAACATTTTACATGGATTTATCTTTATGAGTTTTTAACAAAATTTTTTTCTGTCATGTAAATTACAATTTACCTCTCTCTATTTTACTTGCATCAAACAATGACAAACAAACATCAATAGTGTGATTTAGACAAGTAATTTCGTGTATTTCATGAAATGATGCGAGATGTTAGAGAGAGAGAGAGAGAGAGAGAGAGTGAGTGAGAGAGAGAAAGTGAGTAAGAAAGATTGAGTGTGAGAGGGGGATAAGCAAATATATACATATAACAACGGTAAGCAAATATATACATAAAACGACTTTCTCTATCTAGTAATAACGTGAACTATATACAGTATGAACATGAACAATAGTAAAGATCTATCTAATCATATTTATATTGATGGAATCGTTTTTACAAACTACTCACCTACAGAAAAATTAACTCCTTTTTTAGTTTACATGTGATTAGTCTACCATAATTTCTTTTTTCTTTTATTTATGAAAGAAATAAATTGCAAAACATGCAATTGTGCACCTAGTAAACATATGAACGTTAACAATATATTGGGTAAAAAATGTTTCAAATATGATAACCGTGTTCATTTTAAATCAAGGAACGGCAAATCCTTCACGATTCATCATACACTTATTTCTTATTATATTACAACGATAAAATAATTAGTTTTTTACCATAAAAAGAACAAAAACTTTTTACAAAAAATACCTTTTCCTTAAAAAGTTTCGTGGCCTTACTTATCTTTATTCAGTAATTATGGAATTCACACATAATTTGAAAATATCCAGTTAAAATATGTGCTTATTTAATTGTATCATTACAAAAATATTACAATATTACTACCATATAAGTTAATAAAACTTTAGAAAAATTATCAATTGAATTGAAAAATTGCAATTTTTTCTAAGAAGTATAATGGCCATATATTTGTTTTTCTATTACATTATTAGTTTCCAACGCAAATATATTAAAATATCAGGTAGCCAAACAAACTTTATATTGACATTTGAGCAACATTTCATTTCTTTCCAATTTAAGATGATAAATGAGAAATTAGTTCTCGAATTAATTTCAAGTGACTATAAAATTGTTTCTAGTCTGCCGAACAATAGAAAACTGATCGATCATGTAAATGTTTCCCACAGACTACGTTCTTATCTCATGGATAGTTCACTTTATTTTGTGATCCTTCATTTCCATTATTTATAACCTAAATGTGGTGATTATCAAAAGTAAAACATTTGACTTTAAATGAGCGTCTATAAGTAGAATCTACTTTATGGCGGATTTTTAGGATGTCCAAAAATTAAATTGAGTTTATCTCTACATGACTACTTCAGTGAACAAAGTTCACTGCAACATAACCTGCCGTAAAAAGTGGGATTACAAAGTAAAAAGTATTTACCGCATCAAAAATTTCAAACACAGTCAGGATTCAAACTGGAGATTTCAAGATAAAAGGTAGAGAGAGGTTTTTCTTTTTGCTATGGAAGTCCCTGGAGTTATAATCACTGAACTGAAAATAATTTATCTTTTAAAAAACTGTTTGTCATTTTTTTACATATCATAAAAATTTAAACCAGTTTTCTTCGAAACCGTTTTCCTTTGATTTCCGTTACTTTTATACTATCGAATTGTCAGTAAATCGTTGAACGATGCTGAATGAATTATTAAATATGCTGAATATTTTTTACAAATATTAGTTCTTTTAGTGAAAAGGGAAAAATATATAATTCTCAGCTGCAATTATTGTAAGAGTATTTGACTAGAATTTATTCCTATGAAATAAAATTTTTAGAGATCGTATTTGAATTACTCTAAAAATAATAATAAAATAACATTTCAACCTAATTAAATATTTAAATCGGTAATGGCTGACTGGAACGTATTATTTCATAATATTCTACACATAAATATGTAGTAATAAATCATTTTTTTTTTTGCATAATACTAATTTATAATAAATTAGTCGTTAAATAGATGACTCTAATAATACGCTAGAAGATGAGTGTAAGTACATAAACTTTGAGATGCGCTTTTTTTCGAAAATGTTGCTACTTTTATTATGACGAAGTAATGAAGACACAGACTTTCAAATAATACATAAAAATAGGACAAATATAGCATTCTGAGACCTTTGTTTACAAAAGGGTATGGTACAGTTATCTTTTTTGATCTTTTTAAAAAAAAATCTATTTGAACATGGCACTAAATGGTAGTTAAGAAATAACAGAATGCGGACGTTAAGATCAATGACAAGCATATCCCAATGTTCTTTTTTTTTTCTAAAGAACGTTTAAATAATATAGAGGTTAAAATTGATTCCAAATACATGACCAGAAAATTGATTGAGGAATATAACAAATGGGCATTGGTAATTGGGACAATATCTGGTATCTGGTGATTGGTGGAGATAAAGAGGACATTATTAAGGAAGGAGTTTTAAAAATACTAAATAATTTTTGTGTCGCTCTTATTTAAGAAACATCAGAAAGTAAAGATATCTTGAATAGGATTTGGAATTAAAAAAAAATAACCAAGATGTTTCTGTTTTAAGAAGAAAAATAAAAATGTAATCTGTTAAACAATAAACTTTTTTAACAGTATATAAATATATTCTAAACTACATAATTTGACATTTGTATGAAAGAAAATATTTTAGTAAAAGTCCACTCTGCGCATGAAATTGTACCATAGTGTTAGGCCAAAGAAAAGGGGAATAGTAAATAATTGATATATAGAAGAAAAAGTAATGTTAAATTATCTTATAAATTTCCCGACATAAACCCGATGAATAAATTTGTTCGACTTATATCAATAAGTCAACAAATTTTTATTCATTATGTTTTGCATTTAATTCAATAATAGGTTTTATGAATTATTCTGAAGTCAATTCTTTTCAATAATCCATTATCCATTCGTAAAATTCATTAAAGAAATTCAATAAGAAGAAACAATACTTTACTCTTTTCATTATAATTATATTTTTCATGGGAATAGGATATTATTAAATAATAGGAGTTTAAAAAAAAAATTGAAAAGGTTTTTAATGAAGGAGGCGGTCATATTCAAATGAGTTAGTAAAAGAGGATACTAAGGCTGATCTTAGTTAGCACTACTACTTGGAATTTGTTATATTTAACTTCTTTCAAAAGGAAAAAAAGGTGATGTATACAGAAATAACTTTTATAAGAAACTCCATATCCTAAAATAACAATGAAGTTTTTCAAACACTTTATCTTTAAGCTCGATTGTTATCTCTGCGGTGCATCATAAAAATAAAAAAAGTGTATTTTCATTAACATATTTAATAATAAAAATTTTAAATGATTTATCTTAGTATTATTTAATCGTCTTTTTTTTTGGGATATCAATTATAAAATCCTGATTTCGCTTCAAAATGTATATATGTCTATGATTAATTTTCTTCTGATCTTTTTATAAGGAGACAATAGATTACACAATTAAACATTAAAATTAACTTTATGTATGTTATTTCTTCGTTTATGTTAATTATATTACACGCTAACACAGTAACGTTGAAGTAAAACATAAATTATTGATTTAAATTTTCACTTCATCTATAGAATATAGAATGATATTACGTTTTGAAAAATGACAATTTTTATACACACTTCTCAAAGGTCCCCTTTCATAAATAATGAAGGATTGCTGCTGTAGAAGTGGAAAATGGGTAAAAACCATTTTCCTAAAGGAAAACTTTTCGAACGATAAATTTTCATGAACACCCAATGTTTTTATGCAAAGAATCTTTGTTCTCTCTGAAGGGTACATGTGGAATAAATTCACAAACGCTCCTGTAAAAGAATAGAATAGATCGTACAGGGAACAAAAATATGGTGAGGAAAAAAATTACTGCTTGGTACATAATAATATACTAGGATTATTCTTCACATAACATTTCAGTTTTCTTTTTCATTTTTTTGCAGTAATGAAAATTTTTTCGTCGCAATTTTACTACCCAATTTTTAAAAAATATTTTCAGAGAAAATTTATTCTCTTAAATTATATTTCTTAAGCAAATAATTATATTTAAAAATTAAATTATTGTATTACTATTATTATTATTAATTTTGTTCCCACTTACCGTGGGGAACAAATTATTATAATTTATTTACTTTTTGCTATATATTTAAAGATGATAAAATATTGCACTCAGTTGACATGATATTTTTAAAAAGTATCAGCCCAATTTTAAAACTACTTTCTAATTTTTGGGACATTTTATATTGTTTAAAAATTAACTTAATAAATTTGAACTTCAGTTCGATTGTTTTATATTCATACAATTTTAGGTAAGTTGTAATAATAAGTTTCGAACGATGTCTAGGAAGAAAATAATTTTCACAATCTGTATTTAAAAATTCTATTTAATCGTTTTAAATTAAAAATAAAAAAATAATAATTTTCTCAACAGAATTGGAACTATTATTTACGCACATCTTACCAGTAAAATAATTAAATAAAATCTTAGATTAAAATTAAGATTAATAAAAAAGTAATAATAAATAAAAGTAATAAGCTGCCAGATTTTAATCATTAATGAAATATGTGATCTCGAAACCAATTTTACACAAGGATATTTAAACCTTAAGGCTTTGAATTTATTTATAGAGTGAAAAGTGAATTAGTATTACTGTAAATTGTTTAAGCTTTTTTTTCATCGATTACACTTAAATTACTTTAAATTATAAAAAGTAAAAAAAGTACTTTCAAAGGAATTACGTATTTTATAAATATATATGCTAATCTTAGAGTAATTCTCAGAAATACTCGTATATGCGTTATTTAATCCGTATGATTAATGAAAATCTTGATTTTATTATATTTTCTTTACATTTCTTAATGTCAAAATAATTAATATGTACATCCTCAGTTTCTGTTTTAAATTCTAATTTGCTTCTTCCTCTACAGTTTTTACTTTCTACAGGTTCTCACATTGTCAGACTTTTTAATATGTAGCCCATCCATCAAGCTTGTCCATCTCCACAAATATCTGCCACAACAGGAGGTTAATTCTATTCCCTTCTTTCCTTTTTTTTGGCTTAAGCCCTTTTTATTTTGCACTTTATCATCTAATTTTCAGCATCCTCCAGTAACACTTACCTGCTACTGCTTTCTTTGAATGTTATTGATGGTTTTACAATTTATAATTACGTTTATGATCTCAAAATTTTACTTACTTATCTGTGTAGTTTATTCAATTCATAACTGTTTTTTTTTTTTTCAATAAGAAGCTAATTCCTCCCGCTTTTCAGAACGATCCGTTTATTAATTTAGTAATTTTTTGTTAATTTTTAATTTTACTAATAGTAAAATCTATTTTACTATTGGGGGTTAGCCCCAGCTTATAGCTGGCAACTTATAACTTGGGTTAGCCAGCTTATAACTTGTGGCATTGTTAAAAATCCATTAGGAAACGGATTCACACGTAACACATATCTACATAGTATGTATCAGATGTTACTAGTTGAGTTAGGGCAGGATGTGATAACCGTAGCTGCTAAGAATTTCCAACTTTTGAAGCTAATGACGTCACGGAACATTATCCGTGCATGATGTTTTCTTTACTCCTCCATCTACTACTATCTACTATTTATGCCGTTACTGTAGGAGCCTGTGAGTTGCAGTATGGCCGACAAAAAGGAATTCCATTTTCATCAATCTCTATACATTCCATGTGCCTTTAAATAACATTAAAATACAAAATCTATTTTTGATATATACTTTCTTTTATGACAAGTAAATAAACTGAATTTTACGTAAAATGTATTTCTTGTTATAGAAATAAATGCAGTTACTTAAAAAGAGAAAATAAAGTTTACTGAAATAAGATTCTCCATCAACTTTTACTAAAATAAACACTGATTCACAAGAATATATCGTTCACTTAGATTTATTTCCCACCAGTTTATTTGTAATTTAATAAACATAAAACTGAAATCTTTCTAATAAAATTTCAGATTTGAAATGTAAATTAATTTTGAGATATATACAATTTATACTTCAAAACAAGTAACAATATTTTGTTTGTATCTTTTTTTTATTTTTTATTTTAATAATTAAAATAACAAAGTATTTTAGAAGAAAACCTTTTAAATGAAGATTTGTTTCGAGAGTGAAAGAAAACTAAATAGTAATAGTGGATTTAATGATGGAGATAAAGTGGGAAATTATTTTTAATAAGAACCTTTATTTTTCGTTTTAAAAATTTATTCCCTTACTATATTTTATTACTTTATTTTCTTTACTTTATTTTTTTCATTTAATCTATAATTTGAAATATTTCAAAAAAAAAAAAAAAAGTCACCATTAGTTTATACATCACTAAATAACTAACTAGTATTAACTACTAAAGGTATAAGGTTATAGTAAACATTTTTTATTATTAATCTTCAATAGTATTATTATTTCTGGATGTATAGAGAATAATATCAGGAGTTTGATTTTTATATTATCTTTTGGATGGAGTTACAATGTTGATTTAGGCTAGAATCAAACAATTAGTACAACAGTCAAACAATTAGGACTGGACAGTAGTCTGCAATTTGATGAACGAGAATTAGTTGCTTCAGTTCAACGTAGGCTACATAAAAAAAAATTATCAGCAATCCTCCAACTGACAATAACATCGTGGTGGCATAACAAGTTTTTTGACCAAGGGTGTCCGAGGGACGGTCAGGTAGTCTTTCCTGTGTAGTCCTAGAAAAAATATTAGAAAGACAAGCCACAAACTTTCAATCCTGGTGATAACAGTGTGGATGTTATTAGGAAACATTTACATATTTGTCTTTGCCATTTACATTATAGGCATCGAAATCTACCGACTACGCTGTGCGTGCAGACTTCACAATCTTTGCAGCATAAAGATGACGACGTTCTTCATCGTATGCTGTATAGTGACGAGTCAATATTTAATATTATTTAAAATTTTAACACATAGTGTCCGTATCTAGGAGTAAGAAAACCCCATAAACCGTCCTGTTAGAGAAACCTCTAAGTTGTAGAGATAAGCTCTAAGTTACTTTTTCATTTTATTTGGGATTCATTATTGTACGTAGCATTTAAGGTACATTAATTCGCTTTAAAACTCAGTATTCTTTTTCTGTTATTATTATTATTATCATAATTTTTTCGTCTTCAGTTATTTGATTGGTCTGATACAGTTCTCCAAGATTCCTGTCTAGTAACAGTCGTTTCATTTCTGTTAACCCCCTACATTCTACTTCCCTAACAATTTATTTTTCACATTCCAAGTATTGTCTGCCTGAGCAATTTTTCTCATCTACCTGCCTCCCAATATCAAAGCGACTATTCCAGGATCCTTAATATGTAGCCTATAAGTCTGTTTCTCTTTTTAAGTATATTTTTCCAAATGCTTTTTTCTTAATCAATTTACCGCGACACCTCTTCATTTATTATGTTATCCATCCATCAAATTTTTAACATTCTTCTATAGCACCAAATTTCTAAAGCTTCTAATCTTTTCTTCTCAGGTCGTCCAATTTTCACTTCCATATAAAGCTACTCTCCAAACATACACTTTCAAAAATGTTTTCCTGTAAGCGAATTAAATTTTTTTTTTTAAATTTAAACAATTTTTTATTTAAGCAAATTATATATCTGACTGAAAGATCGTTTCTCGTGTGCTATTCATCATTATATATCGCTACTGCTTCGTTCATCTTTTGTAATTATACTTTCCCAAATAACAGAATTCTTCTACCTCATAACCTTTTCTCTTCCTATTTTTATATTCGGTGGTCTATTTACATTATTTCTATTACATTTCATTACTTTCGTTTTGTTGTTTTATTTGTTTTATTTTCATGCGGTAGTTTTTGCGTAAGACTTTTTCACCCATGCTATTCTTTGTTTCTTCTAAATCATTTTTTTTATTATCGGCTAGAATTGCTAGATCATCAGCGTAGCACTTTTATCTTTTCACCTCGTCTGTTACTCTAAATTGTTCTCTAATATAATTAACTACTACTTCTATTTAAAGAATAACTCTATTTAAACTCTAAAGATGAAACTTTAAATTTCATCTTTAAAGGAAACATCTTTTTAATGGAACATTAAAGATGAAACTCTATTTAAAGAATAAAAAGTAATGGGTATATGAACATCCTTGACGGATTACCTTTTTGGTTTCTTTCTTATGTTCTTCGATTATTACTGATGAATTTCGGTTCCTATAAACGTTAGTAATTATTCTAACTATAATTGAACCCAAAAGCTTTTTAAATATTGAACATTTCCAGTCTACGTTATCAAATGCCTTTTGTAAGTCTAATTTAAGGATAAATGCAATATGTTTTGTTTTTTCTAAAAATGGCGCTAAAAATGGCTTCCCTTATCCCTATATATGTTTTCTGAAATCAAATTGGTCTTCCCTAACATTTCTTGTACTCTCCTCTCAATTCTTACAGAATTCGTACAGAATTCTAGATAAGAATTTATATGCGCGAGTAGTTAAGCTAATTGTTCTGTATTCTTCACAATTATATACTCCTGCTTTCTTTGGTATCATGATAATAACACTCTATTTGAACTCTGATGAACTTCCCCTTTTTCGTAAATATTATAAACCAGTTTGTATAATCATTTTTTTTTTCCGAGGATGAAATAATGCCATTTACGCACGCCACTACGGTTGTGTCGGACTCGGACCCAGGCCGCTATCCGTCCTGGGCTAGCAAGAAGGCTAACAGGCTCTGCCAAGGTGTTCTTAGGCATAATATAACCTGCCCCATACCGACTAAACCTCCCTCACCGGTTCCCTATCTCTCCCCAAGACCGGACCCGCAATTAAGCATATTGCGGTCTCGGGGGGAAATTTCCGACGTGGTGTCGAATTCTTCTCGCTTCTGTGGCGATGTACTTGCCATCCATGATCTGAAATAAATAAAACAAAACAAAGAAACAACAGAAACTCTTGAGCTCAATGTATCTCTCGCACACACACTCACTCCCTCTTTTTTTTCGTAAGAGTCAGTATCTGTACTTGTGTGGATGTGTATTTATCGGTGTAATAATTGTTTTTTTTTTGTGTTAGTGTCAGTGTTTGTGTGTTTGTACGTGTTTATGTTCTAGAGTTTCTTTTTTTAAGTGTAAGTGTGTGTGTGTGTGTGAATGTACCCGCCGGCAGGACGGGAGTCCCCGTGGGTCCTCATAACCGCCCATCCATCCAATTAGGACGTGCGGCCACTCAGCAGAAGGCTGTCCCTAATCTCCGACTCCTCCGTATCTGTGTCAGTGTACGCCTCTCTCTTCTGTCTTAAGGATCAGGGAGTCCCAGTACCTCATCGCCAGAGCTCATCTCCATGGGTACAAACTGCAGCTCCGCAGGGGGCTGTCCCCTTCCCCAGGTCTTATCGGTTAGTCGGTATGCCAGGAGGTTTCCTCTTCTTCCTTCATTCGAATAACCTTCTTGATCCAACTCCCGGTGCGCTCTCACCCATCACGTCTGCTCAACGTAGTCGATACCACCTTCTCAGGTGTCTTATCCGTGACTTGGTGTTCTCTCTGGATCTCGTCCCTCCTTGGATAACACAAAATTGTGTGTTGTGCTGTCTCTCGTTCGCCACAGTAGAGGCAGTTACACCACTGCCTTCTTCCAAACCTATAGAGGTAGTTGTTGAAGGCCCCGTCACCGGAGAGGAATTGGGAGAGGTTTTAATCCACCTCCCCGTAGCCCCTCCCCAGCCAGGGACCTATCTCTGGCAACAGCCACCTTGTCCATCCTGCGAAATATGCCGTCCTCCACTGTTCTTGCCATTCCTCAGCTAGCATGAACGATGCATCTCCCTTGGGCATCTCCTCGTATACCCTGGATCTTAGACGTGCAGTGAGCACGATCGGGGGAACCCCCGCCGACAGCGCAGATACTGTACGATAGCCTTTAATTATTTTTAGGCACCCTCTCCGTTGCACAGATTGTAGTTTGGAAAGGTCCTCTTCGTATCTAATGCATTTCTCCATGCTGGGACAGCATATAGCATGATTACATCCGTTCCGGTCAAAATTTTTCTACTTTTCTACGCACTGGGCCCACCCACGGAAGACATTAATCTGCTTAGTGTATTCATTAATTCTTCGGCTTTTTGGCCTGAAGTAGCTTATAAATCCGTAGAAATAATTTAAAAAAAAAAGATTTATTATTTTTTATTATTATTATTTTTTTTATTTAGGAATTATACGGGCATCAACTGCTATGGTCATTAGGCCTCGTCACATTCTTTTAAAATTAATCATTAATAAGCGTAAGGCTCGTCATATGTTAAGGTCCTAACATTTCCTAAAGATCCCTAACATTTCTTTAAAACCATTAAACAAACAAAAAACGTTACAAACAAAAACATTGAATACAAGAAACACTTACAGGGTGTAAAGGGCACTGATATTTAAAATAAAATAATGTAAACATATGAAAAATACTGACAATAGCGAAGTATTAAAAATCAATATCCATAAAATTCGACTTCGTTACTTTAGTTACACTTTTGCATTATTATGCACCAGTTAATAGTCAACTGGCGTGCAAATAAACAACTATTTTCCCTTCATTTCTATTCTACAAATGAGAAGTAATTTCATTTACTAATCTGAACATCTTTCTGAGGTCTTCATATATGGTACACTCTTCCATTAGATGCCTGACTGTAAGTGGTTTGTGGCAAACACAACCATTGGTCTTTCTTCGCCGGCTAACAAATATAAATTCGTTATTCTCGTGTGACCGATTCTAAGTCTAGTCACCGCCACTTGTTCACAGCGAGTCAGTTTCACGTTGCTCTTCCATTTGTACGGAGGGGATTTTACGGCATTTAATTTAGTAATTTAATACCCATCCTCTCCATTCATTACTCCAGTACGTTCTAATTATATTTTTTAGACAATTCTTTACATCAGCCACTCGTACAGGAATTGTATCCAAGTTTTCGCAGACTGTTGCCATTCTGGCAGCTTCGTCTGCACTTTGGCTTCCTGCAATACCAGCATGCCCAAGATTCCATAAAAATACGCATCGCTGTTCTCGTTTATTTAAAACATATAAAATTGAGAGGATATTAGCGATCAGAACGTCCTTAATATTCTTGTTCCGAATTGTAGTAAGTGCACTCAGCTTGTCGGAACATACAAGCACTCTCTCTTCGTAGAAATGTTCACAATAGGTAAGAGCTTGCTGTATGGCAGTGAGTTCTGCCGTATAAACGCTTGCCATGTTTGGAAGCTTCCAAAAATTGGCTTCTCCATTGACATATATGGAGCATCCAACACCGTTTTTGGTTTTAGAACTGTCATTATAAATCTTCATGTATTTATCGCAACAATTGACGATTGAAAAAAATTCGTGTTGGATGATTACTGCTGGCTTATCTTTAATTTTATCACAGGAGAGATCCAATCTTGCGTTTACCCGCTGGAAAAAACCATGGCAGTATTTCACTAGTAGAAATTGTTAACACATCTGGTAGATCAATTTCATATTTCCTTGCTAATTCGTGATACTGTATTCCGGTTGGTCTGAATTAGGTAGCACAACGTTCATATAATGCATTTAAATGATGATTATTGAATGCTTTATAATTTATATGGGCAGGAAAGGTCAATATATTTGCTGCATATCTTAGTAATAGGATCTCCCTTCTATAACGCAGTGGCATTATTCCGGCTACTGACATTAGACTAGTCACCGGGTTTGTACGGAATTCGCCTGAGGCGTACCTTATTCCGCTGTTGTGTATTACGTCGAACTTTCTTAAGTGCGACTTTAATGCGACTCTAGTGGATGAATATACAGTACATCCGTAGTCAAGTTTCGATTGAATCTATGCTTTATAGAGTCTCAATAGTATTCTTTATCTGAGCCCCAGTTGATATTCGATAAACATTCAATAATGTTTAGGGCTCTTTTGCATCTATCACACAAATCCTGTATATGTAAACCCCATATAAGGGATTTATCAAAGTGTAGACTCAGAAATCGGACGTTACCATCGTACTCAATTGGGTGGTCGTCAATTGTCAATACAGGACTTCAGTGAGGAATTCTTTTCCTACAGAAGGATACACAACACGTTTTCTTTGGTGAAAATTTAAATCCATTATACTTCGTTACTTCAATGATAGCGTTTATCGCACGTTGTAATTTATATTTTACCATAGCTGTGTGATTCCTGGCATATACAGTTACCAGATCATCTACATAAACGCTTTTTCTGATTTCGGCTGGAATCGCTAATATCAGCTTGTTGATGGCGATCGTGAACAAGGTTCACCGCTCAACGGTGAACCTTGCGGTATGCCATTTTCTAGTATTTTCTCTGCTGAATATTCATTGTTAACTCGTACTGGGAAAGGACGGTTGTTCATGTAGTTGCTAAGTAATATTGGCAGATTGCCACAAATGCCCCATTCATGTAACTGAAGCATTATTCCATGACGCCAGGTCATATCGAAAGCCTTCTGCAGGTCAAAGAAGACTCCGACACAATGCTTTCTTGTTACAAAGCTGTTTTCTATGATGTTCTCTAGGTTAATCATTTGATCGGTTGTCGAATGATATTGTTGAAAACCTGCCTGATATCGAGATAAAAGGTTTTATTTTTCTAAGATCCAAATTAGTCGATTGTTTATGATTCTTTCAAAAAGTTTTCCAACAGGGCACGTCAATGAAATAGGAAGATAACTATTGGGATCTTTCAAATTTTTCCCTTTTTTGCGACTGGGATAATTTAAGCCTTTTCCACTGCAGCGGATAAATACTCTTTCGTCATATCTCATTATATATTTCTAATAGTCTATGCTTTGCAGTGATATTCAGTTGCTGATCATCACATAATGAAATCATCCGGACCAGCAGCTCTATTCCCAGCTTTTCCCAACGTTTTCATTAGTTCCTCTACTCTAAATGATACATTATATAAAAAATTTATTTCAGTTCCGAAGTTAAGTAGATCCTCGAGGGCAGATTTTTGTCCTTTAAAACATTCATCGTAGTTAGCCGTTTTACTGGTTTCTTCGAACTGATTGGCAAGTAGCTCTGCAATTTCGTTTGGAGTATCTCTAATTTCACTTTCATATTGAAGACAGTTGATGGGAGCAAAATTCGCATGCCCACAGATAGCCTTCACTTTCTTTAAGGATGCAGTCTTATTCCTGTCAATAGATGACAAGTACTAATGCCAGGATCGTTTTTTAGCGTCTATCATGATTCTTTTGGCATATGCCCTGTATTTTTTGAAGGCAATTATATTTTTTGATTTGGACGCTTCTAAAAGCGTTAAATATCATTTTCTTTCTTTTAATTGTTTCACTGATTGCATCGTCCACCACGGAACGGGTCGTTTCTTTAGTTTCATTTGAAATTGAAAATATTCGCTTCCATGCAGATCATCTAAAACATGAAACAAGTATTTCGGTGCTATTGGTGCACTTATACGTGCTAAATCAATACAGGACATCGATCCATCTCTGGCACTGAAAAAAGTTCCTCAGCCATCATTTAAGAGAAGTAGATCAGAATTTAATAGGAACTTTTCCAATTCTCTTTCACGGGATACAACTCGATTCGACCCCCAGAGAGAATTGTGTGCAGAAAAGTCGACCACCATTGGTGGAGGAAGCTGAGCAATATGTCATTCTATGTCATCCTCTTTCCAGTCAAAATTCGGCAAGTATATGTTGCAGATGGTGATATACAGCGGATGCTTCATTCTGATTGCGACCGCTTGCAAATTTGTATTTATTTCACCGCTTCGGTGGTAGCTCTAGTCTTTGTTAATATGGCGACTAAACCTCCTACGCTTATATTCGGCAGTTGGTCTCGCCGGAATATCTCATATTTTCTTAAATTGAAATTATCATTTCGGCGGAAATGAGTTTCTTGCAAGCATATACAAACTGTATCTACATCATGTACCAAACGTTGGAGTTCATGGATGTTTGACAAACATCCATTGATGTTCCATTAAATTGACGACTCGCTTATTTTAAATCAAATTACAGCCTGAGTTTTTCCTACGACCTTCCCTACATTCTCTTTTTTTCCATTTGCCGAACAGCTTCGTGCTCGGCAGATATGTCGTTCCCCCGCATAGCTCCCGGACTCTGAATCAGAGGCCATCGAAGCTGCAGACGACGGTCAGGCATCGGTGCCTGGTATGGGTGCTGATGAGGGGGAATCTGGGAGACCCCCGTAGTAGGAGCCGAACAAGTAACCGCCCCAGGTAGGAGGGAAACAGATCCCCCTGCGTGGTTTTGGATGGCCTCTGTGGTTTAGACACCACCCTCGCTGAAGGAGGTTTGAAAGCCTCCTCCGGAGACTTTGCAACAACTTTTATCGACCGTCATGCAGTATATTTTGTAAGCTCACTCGCGCCAGGGATTTTTCAAACACTTTCTGCTTATTAGATTTAATTATTCTGTCAACACTCTTCATCTAAGGATGAGTAATCGTGCTTTTTACTGTTTCTTTTCGCAGAATCTTAATGTTTTCTATTTGTGTGGCCAAGCTTGGAGCAAGGTTAGAAAGCAAATGCTCCACGTCAACTTTAGGCGACAAAGGGGCAGCAGCCACCTACGCATAAGAATTCGTCGGTTGAGGAGTTCTGCTATTTACAATTTTTCTCGCTTCAGGGTAGGTCAGCTTCTTTCTTTTTTTCTGTTTAGCCTGCGGAACTACCGTAAGGTATTTTTTTTTTTTTTTTTTTTTTTCTTTTTACCTCCGGAACCACCGTTAGGTTATATCTTCAGAGGATGAGATGAATGA
>JAAAKQ030269627.1:0-10634 GCA_010016005.3 Zanna intricata | reverse complement strand
TCGTGGCACAGACATTCGGTCTTATGCTCTAGGGCGACCGAATGGGGTGATGGCGGGAGAAATGCCAGCAAACCAATTACTTTTAGAATACAAGTTTTTTTTTTTGTTATTGATTATCTATAAGCTACGAAGGAATGCATTTACGCACGCCCCATGGGGTCTTCATGGGGGTGTGTCGAACTCGAACCGGGGACACTAGTTGTCCTAAGCTAGCCTACCTAGCGAAGTAAAAACAATACAAGTTACTGAAGAGATAGGTAACTCAAAATTTAAAAAAAGATCATAATCTGTACAGAAATGTTTTTCCCATTATATAATTTTTTCCTATTTCATTGGTTCTTACATTTTAGTGAACAAGTCGTGGTAGAAATAAATAAATCTACGAAAAAAGCTTTTAATTCCTGAGATGTACGTCCTTCTAAAGTTCAAGGTGTAAGAAAAAGTGGTAAAACGTAGTATTTCAAAAAAATGACGATAAAAATATTCGTAGTGTATTTCATAAAATAAAGGTAGAAACTTCATAAAATTTACAGTACTGCAAATTTAATCTCCTGTAAACTTTATAATACTTAATCTTCAGTTCACTAAATCTTGTATAGTTCGTAAAATTCTATTATAGCTAGGAATAAAATGTTTGTAACATAATTTGTTTTACATTTATGCTTCCATATTCTTGTTGGCTAATACAATTAAATATTTAAGAACAAATAAAAAAAAAAAAAAATTATAGTTTTCTTACCCTGTTAGAAGTCCTATTCAAAACAACTTTTTGTTATTTTAATTTAAATACTATATTTTAATTGATGCATTTTACTACAAGAGAAAAAGTAACGAGACTTATACTAATTTAAAACTTACTTACAATTAAGAAGAGGAACATTTAAATTAATAGGGGGCAAACTACAAAAAATGGTAAGATGGAACCAAATAAGCTTGTTTAATCCTTTAATGTACATCTTCTAAATCGTATTTATTTCTGTGGATTACTTTCTGCCATACAGTTCAACTGATTAATGAAATATTAATGAAGACTGTATCTGTTTTACAGTGGCATTTTTTGAAGGTAACTAAATTTTTTAAGTTTATATTTGTGCCGATTGACGCAAAAAAAAAAAAATTGTTCGATAACTTTCAACTGCATTTGGAGAAACAAGCCTGATGTTCTTAAGAATATCTGATGGTATGGGAATTCATTCGCCTACAGGGTTTTGAGCAAGATTTGAATTAATTTGTTTCGTAACCCCACATACCTAGGGGTAGATCGTTTCTTCCTTACTCTCTCTCTCTTTATCTGTTTAGCCTCCAGAACTATCGTAAGGTATTACTTCGGAGGATGAATGAGGATGACGTTTCTTCCTTACTATTCTTCGCTTATTATTATTGTTCTTGATCTCTTCTTCCCCAGATTTTTCTATCGGTTTTGGGTTCTAAGGATCTCTATCTTCTAAGGATACGGGAAACCAAATTTAATTCATCCTTACAATTCTATAGTTTTGCAAAAGATGAGCTCGGCTTGGCTGGGATTTTTCTAGTTGTCATATCTAGTTTTTCTAGTGGTTTTACAAAAAATTGGTACTGAGTTTCTTATTGGATAATATTAGACGTTTTAATAAAATATATCTGTTTTGTATATTACGTGAAAGCAATTACTATGTTATTTTAGGGTTTTGTTAACTAGTCATTAACTAATGACTTCTTTGGTGGTTGGGTTTCAATTAACCACCTTCTCAGGAGTCCTGAGATTGTACAACACTACACTTCATTCATATTCATACATATCATCCTCTGAAGTAATTCCTTAAGGTAGTTCTGGAGGCTAAACTGAAAAAGAGAGAGAGTCATTAACTAATGGGAAGAGTTGATTAATATATATATATATATATATATATATATATATTAATCAACTCTTCCCATTAGTTATATAAGTTCCAATAGTTAATATATATATAATTAATAATTATTACTTAAAAAAGATATTAGCTCTAACTAAAAATAAAGCAATTTCAGTTTATAATTGATTCAAGTTTTTAATATCCTGATATATCCGGAAAACATTTAATTCTTAAAAAAAAACAGGTGGAGCTACACAAAAATATATTTAGCCAAACTGGGTTCGATATTATAATACATAATCTATTGTCTTACCTTATTCGATATATATTAACTGTGTTTACAATTCCATACAGTTTGTGTATGTACACAATAAGATTGTATCAGTTACAAAGCTATACTTGAAATCTGAACAATATAGCCGTCGACTATTGTTAGAATAGTCAATATAATAATATTGAAGAGACAAATAAGAATAAAAATTTAATAAGATAATGGTAATTTAATAAATAATAAATATCATAAAAAAGCAGCCACTTAATACTTAATTAAAAAATATATCGTAATACAAGAGTATAATAACGATCATTAGTGTAAAAGTTTTTCATATAAGAAAATGGAAGATCAATTTTTTTTAGGCATATTTTTCTATATATATATATATGTATGTGTATGTGTATGTGTGTGTATGTGTGTGTGTGTGTGTGCGTGCGTGTGTGTGTGTAACTTTCAGGAATTAAATAAAATACTTCGTTCCTTTAAAAACCAACTTTTTCAAGTTGATATTTAATCAACTTTTTCTTTAGATTTGTAGATATGAAATTACGGTTATAAGCTTGAGCTTATTAATTGAACTAATAAATCTAATGAAAAATTTTAGAATTTAAATAATAAATATAGGAAATATAGGAAAATATAGGAATATAAATATAGGAGAACTATTTTGATACATAAATAATATAAAAAGCATTTCTTACTTTCTATAATGAAATACTAAAACTACTGAATTGCGGAAAAAAAATTAACAAATCAAAAACGGTTTCAAGATAAAATAATTTAATAAAATAAAGCGTAAAAACCTTGATTATTTTTTAAATACAACAATTTATGTCTAGGAAGAATGATAAAAACAATGAATTATAATTATACTGGACCGTGTTGACAAATAGATAATTGAATATATTTCAAACAAATAAATAAGAATAGAGATAAGTAGATGATAGTTTTCCTATGAAAACACTCTCTCTCTCTTTTTCTGTTTAGCCTCCGGAACTACCGAAACATATTACTTCAGAAGATGAATGAGTGATATGTATGAATGTGAATGAATTGTAGCCTTGTACAATATCAGGTCGACTATTTCTGAGAGAAGTGTGGTTAATTGAAAACCCAACCACCAAAGAACACCAGTATCCACGATCTAGTATTGAAATCCGTATAAAAGTAACTACTTTTACTAGTACTTTAACCTTAGAACACTCTACTTCGAAATCAGCTGATTTGCGACATCGCGTTAACCACTAGACCAGCCCGATGGGCAAAAAAACTTAGAAGTGCTATTAAAAAACTAAAAGTGTACATCCAGTAATAAAACTAATGAAAGATGCAATAAATATAATACAAATTATTATGGAAATTACGAAATATGAAGCATAAAGAAGGAATGGTACGTAGCAAAATAAAATTAAAACAAACCTATTTATAATTTTCAACGGTTTGTTTATCTGGGGAGGAATAACGAACAAGAATCGATTTTTGATATTCAGTAATTTTTTCTTCTTAAAATAAATTTTGCGTCGCTTTTCGCTGATGAGGCAAGGCATCAAAATCGGAGCTTCATTTTTTATTGTACTAGTTTTAACCATAAATATTAATGGAAAAAAGAAAATAGTCGTAATAGATAAGAGGTTTCAGAATAAATCAATAAAACGCACTTCTTTTCTTATTTTATAAAGTAACTTTTATCAACCCTTAATTTATATAGGTTTCATTTAATATTAAAAAAAAAAAAAATTGAAATTTATTTTATTAAGAAAAACGAATGATTTTCAGTTTTTTTCAGAATGATTTATTGCTAAAACGATTAAATTTATTTTTTTTAAAGCATGAGTAAAATTTATGTTACTCTATTTGTCAGTTGGGAAAAATGTACTCAAATTTAATCGTAGCAATTGAAATAACCTTGCCATGCACTAATGTAATTCATTATTTATTCCTTTATGTTGGATCGTTGATGGTTTAGTAGAAGTTTATTCAGTTTGATGTTTTCAATAAGTCACTATATTAGTTGCAGTTAAAAAAATTAATGTATTCTAATTTCAAGGCTACAAAAAATTAAAATTAAAAAATGCTTTTCCCATTGATGGTTTACATGAAATGAAAAAAAAACCAGACAGTGAAATAATATACATTATTTTAATTAGTTTCGATATTCTGTTGATTAAAGTGGAATTGAGATAATGTTTCGTATTTTATTAATGAGATTTGAATTTATGAACAGTTAAAATATGTAGCAGTGAATATTGTCCATTTTTTCAAAATTCTCACTATACTTTTATAAAATTGATCTTTGTTATTTGAAATCTTCTACCACCGTGAATGCCATTCTTTATTTATTCATTATTTCTTTTATATAACTGTTAAAAATGTTATTAAAATTTAATCCAACATACAAAGAAAAAACTATGCTAAATAGAGATTTGGAAAAAAAAATGCAAAAAATACCAGTTAAAAAAGAAAAAACAAAACAAATGATCCATTAAACAATCATCATCAGTAAATCCCAAGGAAATACTATTAAAAAAAAAAAAAAATCAAAAAATAAATAAACATTATTTACGAAACAACAATTAAAAGAGTATATTATACTAGAGTTAAATGTATAAAAGTAGGACACAAGCAAGAGTGAACTGGGTCGAGGCACTCTGATGAAGCACTCGGGTCCCTCTTGGTTTGACAGGTCGTGAGCAAGTGGGGGAGGGGCACTTTTCAATGCACATGCCGTCCCTTTAGGTTTAGGCTAGTAGGGCGGGACGGGTAGCCTCCTGGAGGAGGGACGCGTCGGCACTTCACAAGCGGGGAGTCCACGTACCTCAATTAGCCCAGGAGGACCTCGAAAGGGGGCTCCTCTGCAGGAGCCCAAGCGAGAAGGGCAAAAGGTTAGGTTAATCTGCTGCCACGACACTCAGGGCTGACTGATGAGATGCCGAAATGTGGTTCCAGCCGCCCCTGGGAATCGGAGGGGAAGGTTTAGTCGGTAGGGGGTGGGAGTAACACTGTTTCATGGTCGCTACGGCTCCCCATGTCCAATGCCCAGTTAGCTATATGCTAGGTCAGGACGGCAAGCGTTCTGGCTTGGAGCCCTACACACCCTGCGAAGACCCTGCAGGGTGTGCGTCAGTGCATTCCTTCATCGTAGTTTAAAAAAAAAAAAAAAAAATGAAATCATTAATTTAGATCGTCCATCATGACCTATTTACTCTTACACAGATTGAATCTTACCCATTTGTTCAATATTATTTGTATTATTAACGAAAGACAGCTAACAAATCTATATCTTTTGTAGAAAATTTACTGTGCATAAGTAAAAATGTCTAAAACTATAGCTCAATCAAATGCCAAATTAAGCTAATCCTATCTTCTATTTATATAAAAATGAATGTTTGTTTGTCCCATATTCTTTCCTATACCATTCATCCGATTGCGATGAAACTTTGGTGAGTTTTGTTGTGCGCACACCCGCGAAGGTTTCTGAATTTATATGGACCCGCTAGGTGACGCTGGGATCTAGATATTTCGAAAAATTTAATTTATGGTCCGATTTGGTTCATATTCAGAATATGAGTTATTTACATGCAAAGAAATACCTCTGCAAAAAATGGATCTGCTAGATGACGAAGGGGTTTAGATAATTGGTAAAATATCATTTGTGGTTCAAATTGGCTCATATTCAAAATGCATATTAATACCTGAAAAGAAATATTTTTGCAAAAAATGGAACCGCTAGGTGGTGCTGGGGTTGAGATATTTAGAAAAGTTTAATAACATAACTGTCTGAGGAAGTTATTGTCTAAGTCATGTCTGTCGATCTTTATCTTTATCATAGATAACGATCGATATAGACAATGACAATCGATAGTTTAATGAATAGAGTTTAGTATGAGTTTAATGAATACAGAGAAGACCAGGGTGTAGAGCCCCTGGTTATATGGGTAGCGCAAGTGAAGCGAGCCTTCATTGCTAAACATCGCGGATCGCGACGGGAAACGCAAGTAACTATCTAGAGCGAGTGAAGTCGTGACGGGTACTAGTATTATATAAAACTGACTATACAAAGCGATTCACTAAGAATGTAACAACTTTCAGGATAAGTTTTACCAGTAAAAAATAAGGAAGAAAGTTCATATAAACATAGGTTCGGAAGCGAATGTAGGCTGACAAAAAATTTTGCCGTGATTTCTGCGCATTTGGTAAAATTAAGACAAATTGTAATTCTTATATGAAATCTAACCTAATAATTAGAAAAAAATAAATAGGATGTAGGAATATATTTTTAAGAATTTTATGAAAAATCTGAGATAAAAGATACAAATTTTGGGTCAAAAAATACTTTATCAAATGGGTAATAAACACATCAAATTTTAAACAAAATTTGTAGAGAATTTAATTTTCAGTAAAATAACTTGAATAAAGCCCACAGAAAATAATTTCAAGTTTATTAAAAAAAAATATATATTAAAATGTTCCAGATTTTAACTAAATATTAAAGAAAACAGAATTTTCAATATTAGAAAACAAAAATAATTTAAAATAATATTTATTTAAAATAAATATATAAAAAATAAATAAATAACAATCAAACCAGTCATTTTAACCAAAGGAACAGATCCTGAAAGTACGTTACCTTTTTTTCCGAATCACTACGTTGAAATCATTATGTTTCAGTATATATGTTTATTTCATACGTATTCTTTTGATTATTTTATATCACTTTATATAGTGATTTTTTTTACAAAAGTTCTTTATTTATAATTTATTTTAATCTGGAAAAGGTGAAACATTATATTTCATTCGTTTTATCTTAATGAATAGAACCCATTTTGGCCAATCCGAGATACCTTGTTTTTTAATATCTATGTTGCTGTTTTTGTTTAAAAATTTATTCTTGTATTATGATCATGATTCGTTTTTATCTAATTTCACCATGTAATCAGAAACGGTTCTGTTCTGATAAATAATATTCTACCTTGATTACAGGTCTATACTGCGGTAGGTACCGTGGGTTTTTTTGATAAATTATTTTAGGTTACGAATAACAGCTGTGTCTAATTTATTATTTTTTTTTTTGTTACAATACATTAAAAAAAAAACCTTTAAAAAATCAAATAAATAATCAAT
This sequence comes from Zanna intricata, assembly GCA_010016005.3. NCBI lineage: Eukaryota > Metazoa > Arthropoda > Insecta > Hemiptera > Fulgoridae > Zanna > Zanna intricata. The sequence continues at coordinate 3,407 of JAAAKQ030269627.1, read as the reverse complement.
GATTTCGTATTTTTAATAAAAGTATATTATCATACATTCGGAATCTAAATTATCCGAATAATAATCTAAAAATGTGTCGTTCATATTGACGTACAGTTTTTATTCAGAATATTTATATAAAATATCATTACAAGAGTATTCCTAGTTCCTATAGAACTAATTTTTACTAAACTCGCTTAAAATACTATAAATATCACTAATTTCTAGCTTACTTAATAAAATGTTATTTCTAATAAAATATTTTACCCTAGGATCATCTACAACAGGTATGTATTTTTTTTAACAATTTTTTTAACCTCCGGAACCACAGTTTAGTATTACATCAAAGGATGAAGATAAATGATGTGTAGCGTGTGTGAAAATGCCATACCTGACCGGTATTCGAACCTGTGACCTCCGGTTGAAAGGCCGAGACGCTACCACTCGTTGTGAGTCCGCGTTTGAATCCCCCCGAGACTGAGTTATGTTTAATTGCGAGTCCGATCTCGGGGTGGTGGAAATGGAGGAGGGGTTTTTTAGTCGGTGAGAGCCCGACACTACCACCTGTACGGGCAGGTGGTGGCTGGTAGAGCTTTTTTCTCCTCCTACGAAAACAAGAAAAAGAAAAAAGTACGCATTTTTGTTACAGATTTAACTCTTCTCTCTTTCTCTCCCTCTCTACTCCCGGGCCGGACCTACAATGAAGCAGAGAACAGCCCGGTGGTTGTCCACTCTAATGGGCCTTCCTGTGCACCAGCTACACGTCCGGAACGAGAGAATGGCCCACCGGTTCGGATAATTTAATATATCTGCCTCTAACCGTTGGGGCGAGACATTGAAGCTAATTTTGTCAATCCCGGAACCCACCCCGACAGCCGGGACTCGGTCCTGAACAGGCATGTCATTGATATTCACAGCACACCAGAAGGCTGTTCGACATCGAGCGCAGGAGTACATTTCGACATAACACAGAAACAAGAAAGAAAACTTATGGACGAGCATAGGAAACATATGAAACAATTACACCGGAAATAACATACAAAATGATATAAACACAGGAAATAATACAAGATTATAAGAACGGCAATCATCAAACTAAAGCCAATTGTGGGATAACGAATCGGATGTAAAACACCGGAAAGAAGGGTATCACGGGAACCAGACCGTCAACGGTCTTAACTTCTCTTTTGAATATATGGATCATCAACTTTTATATAATTATTTAAAAACTTCAATTTATCCTTTGAACATTATTTATAATCTAAATTATCATGTTAATTTAGCTACTTAAAATCAAAAAACTAATCTCAGTTGTTTATTTAGATCCAGCTAAGGATAAAACAACATTAAGAATAGTGGTTTAATATTAGACCTTTTAACAGTAAAATAAATTATTGCATCAGTTGATGAATTTAATTCTAGAAGTAGTTAGTCTATGAATAATAAATTTTTAAGTATACGATTTTTTGAAAACATCTTAATCGATTAGATATATACTCGCAAAATTCCTTTTATAATCGGAAAAAACATACTAACTACATTTTTATGTAAAAACTATTCAAAAAATATTTATTATTGCTATTTCGATCAGCTGGTAAATTTTACTTTTAAAAGAGCCAGTTAATTATAAATATTAATTATAATACTTCTGATACGTGATTTATATAATTGAATTTTTTAAACTAATTGTTATTAGTAAATAAAAATATTTCATTTTAAAATATTTACATGAATTTCATTCATGAATGTGGCTTGAGGTTTAATTCATTTCAAACTGCACCTTTATATAAATGGAGTAGACTAATGGAATTAAGAAATTCAGGTTAATTATGTTATACTTTTTAAAATTCTGACTACGAAAAAAATCTTTTATGACGAAATGAGAAAAATTTGCAAAATCATTTTAATAAAAAAAAAACTTTACTAATTATCATTTCACTAATTGTATAAATAAAACAATAATTCTAATTAAGAAAGATAGATCGATTGACAATTTTTAATTACAATAAAATTATTTCAACAACAAATTGTAATGTGTAAAGAACACTTTACTTACTTGTAAGGAATCTGTAACAATTATTAAATTGTATGAAACGTAATTTGTATAACAAACGCTTCTAAAGAATTTTCTTTTTCTTTTACCATTTAGACTCCGAAACCATCGTAATGTATTACTTCAGAGGATGATATAAATGAATGTGTATGAAGTATAGTTTTGTATGATATCAGGTCGACCACTCCTGAGAAGTATGGTTAATTGAAGCCCAACCACCAAAAAACTCCAGTATCCATGATCTAGTATTGAAATCTGTATAAAAGTACCTTATAAATCTATATAAAGTACATAAAAACTACCTTTACTAAGGATTTGAACCTTAGCACTCTCGACTTAGAAATCAGCTGATTTGCTAAAGAATGTATTACTTAAGTTTAATATGGATGGGTTAATATAAAAATATCTATTTATTTATAAATTAATTTGATTATTATATTACCTGTATAACTAATAAAACAGGGGCGGCTACACGTAATTAACAAATCTGTTCCAATTTCAACTAAATTTTATGTTCATGAATTATTACTTCTTTCTCCACTGTATTTTTTAAATTTTACTAAAAAAAAGAACCTATATATATTATATAAATATTCGCACGTCACCTACGGGATGTTTAGGCTTACCATCTTCCTCTTTCCATCTCTCATTTTGGTGTACATCTACCTTCCTTCCTTTCCACATTTTTTTTTTCAATTTACAACAAAAAAAATAGTTAGGCAAACATCTGCATTTATTTTCATTACTTTTTTTTGCCATTTTCATTATGGATTAAAAACTTTTTTTAAAGACGTGTTCAAAGAATATTATATGAAAAAATTAATATTATCAATTTAAAAATTTAATTAAAAATCTAATTTAGATTGAAAATTCTTTAAATATTTACCATGAATAGAATAAAAATAAAAGTATCTAAACTTTATTTTTTTAATTAGATATATAATTATGTAAAATACATAATATAATATAATATATATGATATTTACAACAACTTTTCAATTTTTTGTATTCTGATATAAGTTTATAACTTTTAAAGAACTATATCGACATACCCCGCAAAACAAATTTAACGAAATTTAACTGGTTACATAAAACCAGTTAAAAATGATTTTAACTATTTAAATTTAATCTGTTGAAAGCAATTTGAACAAGAAATACAACTTAAGATATTTTGGGACGCCCAACTTCTTAAAGAATTGCTAACATTTATGGGAACCAAACTGCAACTGTAATAATCGAAGAACACAGAAAAGATGCTGTAATAAAAAAAGGAGTCCGACAAGGATGTTCCCTATCCCCGCTTACGTGAGATAGAGGACCGGAGTATAATTGCGTGGCAGGCGCGATGGGATGAGTCCACTAAGGGTCGGTATAC